>JAECMU010083032.1:22777-41959 GCA_016106625.1 Dracogyra subfuscus
GGGGGGGGGAGAGAGAGGGGTAGTTGTGGTAACAATAGATGTATGAAATAACTAGACCATAGTTTACAAATAGTGTGGCGATTTAAGTGAAATATGGCGTCAACTCAGAATTAAATATGACCAAGCTACATCTCATATTAAAAACATCCATTTGTTTCATTTATGTAACTGTTGAATTTTTATATTGATGTTGTCCATCACTTCGTGTTTACATTTACCATAGTTTGACACCCAAAAGCCGATATATGTTTCAAGCTGCGGTGTCATTAAACATTCATTCATTAATTAATTTTCTCATTCATTTTTTTTTTTTTTTGTTGAACGACGCACTCAACACATTATAATTACGGTTATATCGGCGTCGCCCATTCATTTGTGAAAAAGGGATATTAAAATCAGATTTCTTTTGCTGAATGTACGAACACACTGGTTTGTTGTGATTTGTACATATTTGAAACGTTTTCCTTTGTCATAAACACGTACCATTACATAATAAACGTGGTAGCATACATCTATACTTACATAACAACTGTATGTGGTTGTGTCCTACATGAATGATATCGTTTTACAATCCTACATGGCTGCCAACATTCTCTTTAGCAGTGCAATGCTAACTGGTCTTGATGATCGTAGTTTGCCACATTTGGTAAACTACATGTATTTGTATCTCTGTGTGCTGGGGTGCTCTTTTACTTATATTTTAACCAATGACTCTTTCTTGTTTTAAATTACACTAATTATATATATTTTTACGATTTTGTTATTTCTAAAACACTTTTTTTCTTTCTTTCTGTTTACGACAAGCCAAGCTGAAATGTTTAACAAAGCAGTTTAATAGAAGCTGGAACATGGTATAAGATCGTCGTGTCCGTTTAAAGGTGTTACTTCATATATTAGTTTCGCTAAATTAATTCACTGAACATTGCAGATACAGGAGCTTGATGGTATTAAACCATTTTTAAACATATGCTTTATATTCTTCTGTATATGATTAAAAATATCTTTCAATATATAAAAGCAACCACTTCTCCTACATTTGAAACAAAAACAATAGATCTTAATTTTAAAAACAAAACCCTCTCTATTAGTTTGCCTCAGATAATCATGGTACCAAGTTTCAGAACTATTCGATCAAAACTCTAGAAGATAGACTTTTCCTAAATATCTCTTAGTAGTTTGTGAAGACTTCCCCTGAGAGTACTAACCAGTTAAAACTCTAGAAGATTGACTTACATTTCAATGTGAAGTGTCTATTTAAAATTTAAAAATGTAATAAAAATTCACAAATTCAAAATATATCTCTACTAGTTCGTGAAGACTTTCCCAGATAATCATAGTACCAAGTTTCAGAACTATCCTATCAAAACCTTAGGAGAAGATAGACTTTTAAAGTTCCAATGTTAAAATTCTATTTAACATTTAGGAGAAGATAGACGTTTACATTTTCAAGGATAAATTTCTATTTTAAAAGGGTTTTTTTTTTTTTTTTTTTTTTTTTAAATTATTATTATATTAAACAATATATAAGTAAAGCTATACACTCGTATATAAAGCACTTTATTAAACAATATTAAGATGAAACTGATAGGCTTAACTTGATACAGTAAAACGGGATATTAGCAATGCCAAAGCCTTACATAACTGAAACGGAAATATTCTGGAGACTAGGAAGAAGAGTATTAGAAATAGAAACAAAGAGTGAGAGAAGAAGGAAGGGGGGAAATAATTATTGAAAGATAAGTAAGATCAATGCGAGCTTAAAAAGAAATGAAAATAAAGAAAGTCTAGATACATTTTCCGGACTGGCGATTTGTTGCATAAAAGAATGTTTATTAGCTTATTCGTATATGTTGTTATTAATAGGTTTATACATGAAATTAAACAATGTGTTTGAAAAACTGCTGCCAAGGTTCCCACTCATCATCACACTCTTTATATAGGCAATTTTTATAAAATATATATTTTTCAATCTGTATTTTATCAATAATAAATCCTAGCATTGCGTTTTTGTTTAATCTTATCTTTTGTAATTTCGTTCTATATATATAATACTTAATATTAATGATCAACCAGTTAATAAAACAATGTTGTTTTGTTATGTTACCAAATAAAACCATGTTTTTATCAAACTGAACCTTTTCACCTATTTTTAATGCCCATTCTTCTATTGCTTTCCACAGGACTATAACTTTAGAGCACTCATAAAATAAGTGTTCCAGTGTTTCTGGCATAAGATGGCAAAAATCGCAAATATTAGAATCAACATATTTTATTTTATTTAGAAATATATTTGTAGCTGTTATCCTGTGTAATATTTTATACTGAAACCATAATAAAGATGGGTCTTTAATAGTTTTGAATGGTAGAGAATAATATTTTCCCCATATTTGCGAAGTGAATTCAAACCCCAATATTGAATATCTTTTTTGGGACGTAGGAACTATTGTAGTGTCATTTAATATTGCGTATAATTATTTGCTTACTTAGGTTTGTATCTTTTAAAAATAGTTTTATTTTAAACGGAAGAATCGGGTTGCAAACAGTGTTACAACTTTGGTTGCTTGGTTTTGTTGTTTTACAAATATATAATTTAATTGCTCTGATTAAAGAAGCATATTCTAAAAACTTGGATTGTATTTGATATTTTGTTATGAAAGTATTGTAATTCATTAATGTCCCGTTTTCGTCTATTAGATCTTGAATAAATATTATGCCTTTATGCAAATACTTCATATAAATAAAAGGTTTGCCGGTGTTTTTTTTAAATTTTGCTATTGTTCCAACTGTTTAGGCTCATTACATCTTCATTATTAGCAGGCGTTTCTTTCTGCTGAATGGTAAGCCAGCTATGTAACACGTCTTTCCAAAAATTATTTTTAATTGTTGGTATTTTTAGCTGAATATAATAATCTCCATATTTAATCATATTTGCTGTTGTTAAGCCTGTTACAGTTTTTTTTATATTTTAAAAGTCTTAATTTAGTAAAAAAACAACATATTTATAAATTCAAAATTGTATAAATATCTCTCTATTAGTTTGTGAATACTGCCCCAGACAATTATAGTACCAAATTTTAGAACTTTCCTGTCAAAACTCTAGGACAAGATAGACTTTTAAATTTACAATGTTAAAATTCTGTTTAACATTTAGAAGCTAGATGTTTAAATTTCCAATGTTAAATTTCTATTTTGAAAGTTTTAATTTAATAAAAAAAAAAAAAATTCACAAATTCAAAATTGTGTAAATATATCTCTATTAGTTTGTGAAAAACTACCACAGAGAATAATAGTACAAAGTTTCAGAACTATCTGATAAAAACTCTAGGAGGAGATAGACTATTAAATGTTCAATGTTAAAATTCTATTTACAATTTAGGAGACAACTGCCTTTTAAATTTAAAATAAATGTAATACAAACTCAAAATATCTCGCTGTTAATTTGTGGAGGATCATTTTATCACAATCTAATTAAAATTAGCTCCGCTATTACATGTGGATCTAACAGCAGCCAGTTGGAGCTTATGTCCACCAATCAAAACCTTACTTGCAGAATCATGCCAGTGAAACTAATTTAAAAACATTCCCAATTATCCTGAGCGCATACTACATGTTTTGTGTGAATAACAAATGCCTTATTAAGACCAGTAAAACTAATTTCAATCAGATTGCTAACAGCACTGCGTAGAGTACTATGTCCAGGTAACGTTTCGTCTGTAAATAATAATTTAAATATTGACCAATCACACTTCGCCTTTTATAACGTTATTTGAGAGTATACAAATTAAAAAAATATCGGGCGAGTCTATTTTAGTGGCTGCCGTACAGCGAACTAAACCAATACGTACGGGATTGGTTATCAGTCTTAAATTTTACATTACAAATTATTTATTTATTTAAAAAAAACCCCAACTAAATCAGTCTTCAGTTTTATATTACAAATTATTTATTTTATAAAATAAAACATGTTTTAAGGCATTTGTAATTCACACGAAACATGTCGTATACCCCCAGGATAATTGGGAATGCTTGAAAATTATTTTGACTGGCATTATTCTGCAAGTAAGGTTTTGATTGGTGGACATGAGCTCCAAGTGGCTGCTGTTAGATCCACATGTAATAGTGGAGCTAATTTTAATTATATTGATTTTATCACGTTTCATTACAATTAAGTCAACATTGTAGAAGATGATAAGACTTCAAAGATAAAGTAGATGAAAGTTATAATCGAGATACTACAACAACCCCCCCCCAAAAAAAACACACAAAAAAAACAAACAAAAAAACAACACACACAAAAGCCCCAAACAATCTAGTGTCTGTAGCACCCACCTAAACATATCTAGGTCAAGCTGCTAGACTTTTCCATTATTATTCAACAAAGTATCTGCTTTATTATTTAACAGTATTACGTTTGGTTCTGTCTTTTCCAGAGATGGCAGAAAATAGTGGAGGAATAGCTATCGTAGGTATAGGATGTCGTTTCCCTGGCGCGGACAACATCGAGGAATTTTGGCGGGTTTTATCTAAGGGAGAGAATCACGTCAATGAAATTCCTCTCGAACGATGGGATATAGAGGCTTTCTATGATGAAGATGCTGATGCTCCTGGGAAAACGTATGTCAGGAGAGCCGGACTTCTGAAAAAGTAAGTAATAAATAAAATAAAATAATAAAAAATAAATACATTTTAAGGCACAACGTATGACATTCTATTCACTAGACGTACACAATAACTATAATACATTTAGGGTTGCTAATGGTACAGTAATACTTAATTTAAAGTAATTTATAAAATTTACATATAAAGTACAGAAACACAAACCGTTTGATAATTTAATTATGGAAGAAAAGCGATAATGTGACATATCTTGGCTGACATCAATACTATGCAACGACTCATTGGTGGAGAAGTGCTGTCATAAATAATAACATAATATGCAGAAAGGGAGAACATTGGCGGTTTTTTTTTTTTAATTTGTAGCTGAAAAAGACCTTGTGTTACTAGTATTCCCCTAGTCTGTTTGTGTTTTATTTGTCTTGGTTGATGTTTTTATTTTTTATTTTAATTTTTTAGGGTGGTGCATTTTTCTTGTGTGTGTGTGGGTTTGTTTGTTTTTGTTTGCTTGATGTTTGTTTGGTGTTTGTTGTTTTTGTTTGTTTGTGGGATTTTTGTGTGTGTTTTTTACGCCAGATACGGACCTAAGTACCAACCTCTCGTGTATTAAAACATTCAATTGTGGATACATTTAAGTGTATTCTTGGTCATATTATATCATATTTATATTAGATCATTATAACACTGGGGTGGGGGTAATTATAACACTGAGTGACCATATTGTGCTGGCTCCAGTTACCCTGTACTCATTATTTTGATTACAATGTACCGGTACAACATGTTCAGCATATATTTAATTGCAGCTATGACAAGTTTGACAAAAGGTTGTTTGGTATCAATGATCAGGAGGCTGAGAGGATGGACCCACAACAGAAGTTTGTCCTCGAGTGTGTTTTTATGGCTTTACAAGATGGCGGAATTACTAGAGAAAATATACGGAACTCAAACACTGGAGTTTTCATAGGTTTGTATAATATGTTTATCAAATATAATACTTTATATAATGTGTTTCTCGTATAATATAAAACATGTATGCAGCCAGTGAGTTAGGTTTCCTAATTCGCTATTTCATAATTCAGTGACTTACTTGCTTAAATTCAATTATGGTTCAAATACGCTGTGCTGGAAACATACATCGACTATCTGACCTGTACAGAGAGTTAAGGGTTGGTTGTTAGTTGCTAGTGAAAGAGACGTCGATGTAATGACCTTACAAATCCTCACATGAGCCATTAAACCATCGTCTAGGTGGGAGCCAGTACTGGATTGCGAACGAAGTACCCGTCAGCATTAAAGCTGCCAGCATTAAGGCATATGGCTTAAGTATCACGCCACCAAAGCCTTTTCCATTATTTATCAATTTATATTACAGGTGTGATGAATGACGATTACAGCAGTATGACTTCAATCAATGACGCGAGTAACTACAGTGTAACAGGTGCCTCCAACAGTATCATGTCAGCACGTGTTTCTTATGTCTTTGATCTACGCGGACCATGCATGGTCATTGACTCAGCCTGCTCCTCATCCCTGATAGCCATCCATTTGGCCAGTCAGGCGTTGTTATCAGGTAATGTAAGCTAGCCACAGACCCTTGGAACCAGGTTCAATTTTTTATGCAACAACTGAAATTACTCCAATCAAATGTTTGATTTTATTTGCATGTAATCGTAGCTGTTGCAAATGTGTCCTGTTCTACAAAGCATTGATACAATATTGTAAACTACCAATGAATTTCTAGATATTGATAAGATGAAAAATAATGTCTCCAGAAGTATGTGCAGTACTAAAAAGGAGAACAAAAAACAAAAATGTTTAAAATTTATTATTTTATTACATTATGAATTTATTTTCTACGTTTAAGAAAATCATTTATTCACGAAATTATCAAAGTGTAAATAACTAGGAAATTCTACTCTAATACTCCAATATTCTATGATCAATGTAATTAGCAAAATCGCAATCCAAGCGAAAGGTATGCACTCTAGTACCATTGCTTCCGTTTCAGAAGCCACATTTGTGTAATGAACATAACACATCAATTTAACATAAATTGCTTATAAGTTGACAAGACTATAATAATTGCTTCTTGTCGTATGTGTGCGGCGCAAGTGTGACATGAAACGAATTGCTTGCAATCATGCAATTTATACTGAATATGAAAAATGAAAAAGTTGCAAAGGCCTTTGGTGGACTTTAGTTAAGTAGTGACTGCATGCACAAGTATGTTTTTATTTATAAGAATTGTTGCCCGTTTCACACCAGTCCATGGGCACTAAGAAAGGTTATTTAAAAACATTGCTACAGCAGTTACCAATGTAGTTGTCAGGACTAGAAGCATGCTAATTATTGGTGAGAAAGCTCATCAACTTACATATTACCAAGCGAGGAACACCAAGGTCGCTAAAGTAGTAATGAACACATTATTTTAGTTATTTGTGAGAATTTTCTTTTCTCTCATAATATCTGCCTATCAATTTCCATTAAAGTAGTTAATTTATTAGAATATAAATATCACTGTACAGAACATCTGGTTCAAACTCGCAGTTTTTACTTAGTATTTCTGTACATCCGAAATATTTGTATGTGTAATATTTATAAACGTTAAAACGGCTTTGACGTGATTAAATGCGATCATTGCACAATTATGTAATGCTTATGGGGTGAGGGTAAATGGTATAAGCTATGAAACCTTATGCGGGTGGGACGGGTGTTTGTCAAGGACTACATAACCGTTTCAAAATAATTATCTGAGTTTTATTTACGAAGTAAAATACTGCAAGTCATTGCTATTTTAATCTTTAACAAACTGTTTTCTATCAATTAGACCTATTTATTATCATACCAAATAAATAAAAATGCAAACAGAAATTCCAGTAATATTGGTAAAATTACGTCATAACGACAAGAAAAACGGGGGTGAGGTATTGAAGAGCAATAATGCTTTTAGAGTGGGATTGATCTTTGCATTACAGATCGTTATAAGGAGTGAGAGGTATAAAAATACCAAATTTTGCATTATGTAATTGTTGTATGGCCTCTTTGGTTCGCGCCAGAACGTCGATAGCAGCGAATTGCAGCAACTACATTTTAAAACTACACTGCAATTAGTCATGTTTATAATGACTGTAATATTAAATGGGCGATATTGTGTGTGTTTATGAATACAGGGGATTGCAACATGGCCGTATGTGGAGGGGTGAATGCTCTGTTGACTCCATCGATCTTCGCACAACTTAGCAAAGCCAGGATGCTCTCACGGACTGGAGACTGTCATGCCTTTTCTGCCAAAGCAGACGGATACGCAAGAGGAGAGGGATGTGGAATTGTCCTACTGAAAAGACTCTCCGACGTAAGAGAAAACAAATATTTAAATACCTATAATGAACTCCATTTAATTTAGAACTTAGTGAAGAACAAATCTTATTTAAAATTGTATGATATATCTGGTTAATAATGGTTAACATGAATCTTTAAAATATTACATTTACTCTTTCTTACCTGAAGTAATATGATATGTACAGTTACCTGTCTAAATAATATCAAAAACAACGTTTCACTCTACTTAGCACTATACCAGTGCATGTTATTATACTATAGCAGTTAAACTGCCTACATGAAATCATTATATTTAATTTTTCATATGCATGTAATTATTATACATGGGTAGCCTTGTTTATCATATATATGGGAACCTGTTTATCCAATTATAGGATAGTGAAATCAATTTATCTTATAAAACTAATCTGAAAAAGTAACATTATATTGATGTAAGAACCGTGTCTTCATGGGAGATATTGGATGGGGTTTACTGTCAGCGTATTGATGTTCTTTTAGGCAGTTAAGGATGGTGACAAGATATGGGCAACAATTGTAACAGGTACAAACCAAGATGGCCGAGCAGTAACACCAATGACTGCACCTTCTGGCGAACAACAAGAGCTGCTTCTGAAAACTGTCTATAAAAAGGCTGGAATTGACGCAAGTGAAATAGACTACATCGAGGCACATGGTATGTAACAATTTACTAAAATAAATTAGCAGGTCAATAACATGTTGAATGTTTAATTAACAAAATGTTAAAATAAAATTAAAGCATCGTTACTGAGACTCACCAACACTATGTTTGACAGGAATTATAACTGTATACTATATTTGATGGGGAAAACATTTCTATTAGGGAAAATTATTAAATTTAAGATGAATTTTAATGTGTATATTACTGTCAGTAATGCGAAAGCAATGTTCATTTGCATCGATTTGTATCTTGTATAAGTGTATAATGCAAATGGGTTCTCCTATATGCTCCAAAGCGTAATAGTACATTTATAAACTGATATTTCTTCTTTCTTTTTTTTTGGAGTCCACTTCTTATTTAGTTAGTAGTACTTGTCATTGCTCCTTTTACCACAATGTGAACGGTCGATGTGGATATTGTGTGTGTTTGCTAAATACCGTATTAAAGGCATACACCAATAAATTAACATTTAAATATTATTACAATCTTAAAACATTTGATCTGTTATTAAATGTCAACTATAATGGGATCTTGCCGCACAGTTATGGTTATAGCTTTTTCATTGGATGCCACTATGACAGAATGACTTAATACACTATATTATTGGTGCTGTTAAATCATTATTTTGACTTTGCCATGTGCAGAGATAAGATTTTGAAAATGCTAATGGATTTGTGGTTCGTATTTGTATACAAAATACTGACGTCTGAATTGGTGGACATTTTGTTTTGTAAACATATTAAATTTCAGGAACTGGAACAGTGGCTGGAGATCCAGTAGAAGTGAACAGTTTAGGGAGGTTTTTTCTGGCCACTGGTGTGCAAAAGAAGAGATATATAGGATCTGTAAAAACAAACATTGGCCATCTTGAATCTGCTGCTGGTGTTGCTGGTCTTATTAAAGTTTTGCTCATGATGAAGAACAACAAGATTGTTAAATCACTTTTAACAGGAGACACGAATAAACAAATTGACTTTGAAAAGTTCAACTTTGAGGTTCCAACTGATCTTAAAGACTGGGAGAGAACAAGACAACTTGTTCGTGCTTGTGTTAATTCGTTTGGCTTTGGTGGAAGTAATTGTCATGCTGTTCTCTCATCTTATACTACAACTGCCAGTGACATTACTGAAGAAAATGGGTCAAAAGTGCCATTGGTGTTTTGTTTCTCTGGACAGGACCAGAAGAGTCTAAAAGAGAGTATCAAAGAATTTACTGAATTTGCTGAAACACATACTAAAATAAATTTGAGAGCTGTATCCTATTCATCAACAGTGAGGAGGGATCATTTTGAAGTGAGAAAGGCTGTTACTGCTAACTCCTTAACAAACCTACATGACAAACTGAAACGTGACAATATTGTAGAAAGGTCGGATAGACCAAAAAGGGTGGTTTTTGTGTTTGGGGGAATGGGTATAGCCTGGAAAGGAATGTGCAAAGAATCTATGTCTACATTCAGAGTGTTCAAAGAAAAGATACAAGAGGTTGATAGTTGTTTAAGAGAGTATGTCTCCTGGTCACTCTATGAACGACTGCTAGATGACTACAATGTAGAAGAACACAATGTTTGGCCCAGTTGCCACATTTGCATGTCAGGTTGCACTAGTTGCACTCTGGAAACACCTGGGAATCAAACCGGACTGTGTTCTTGGGCAAAGTATTGGTGAAGTGGCAGCCTCACATGTTGCTGGGGTGTGGTCACTGAGTGAAGCAGTGAAAATTATATTTCATCGAACAGAAGTGCTAGCAAATGCTACTGGTGGGAAAATGCTTCTCATACGGAACTGCCTGGTAGAAAAACTTGAAAAAAGGCTATGTGAATATGATGGCAGAGCAAATATTGGACTATATTACAGTCCCAAGTCTTGCACAATAAGTGGTGATACAGATGCTGTTGAACAGATTGAAAAGGATCTCCTGAATTCTACTACTGAACAAAGAAATGGAATTACTCTTCAAACACTCAAACTAAGGATTGCATTTCACAGTCATCATACAGAAGAATCAAAGCAAAAACTTCTAAGTATGCTGGTTGGTATGAAAGGTTGTAGCCCAAAGACTGAAATTATATCTACGGTTAGTGGAAAAAAGGTGCGAGAAACAGATGTCTTCTTAGCACCAGACTACTGGGGCAAAAACATTCGGGATCCAGTACAATTTGGTAAAGGTGTTCTTACTGCTACTAAAGCTGACAGCTTTAACATATTTGTTGAAATTGGACCAAATCCAGTATTGGCTTCTCACATGAGAGATCTGTTTACTGATAATGATAACATTTTAGCTGTTCCTTCCATGAAACGAAATTCTGAACTCACATGCCTGACTGAAACAGTTTGCAAAATGTATGAACTTGGAATTGATCTTAACTGGATGTCTTTGTACAAACAACCACAACAGAACACAGAGTTACCAAAGTACATTTTCTGCAGAAACAAATGTCTTCATATATCTGAAGACATTCAGCAAGAGTTAATGGGTATAAAATCAAGTAATAAGCAGCATCCTTTTGTTAAGACAATGTCCTAGACTGATTCTAGTTTAGAACATAAAATTGTTGTGTCACCAACATCAGTTGCTAGTGTGTATGAACACAGATTCTCTGGAAAGATTATAGTTCCTGGGGCACTGTATGCAGAAGCTGGCTTAGCTCTTGCAAACATCTATTTCAGTGAAAATGAAAATCAGAAATGCATTATTTCTTTGACTTTCAAAAGCACAGTTGAATTAAGAAGAGGAAAGACGGAACAACTTGATATTGACATTACCAAGATAGACATGCCAGAATCATTTACGTTTGTGGTACGTGACAAGAGCAATGTGCATGTTGAAGGAAAGGTCGACAGACAACCTGTTTTCGAAAAGCTGACAATTGATATCCAGAGCGTGAAAATGAGATGTGGTCAAATTGTTACAAAAACAGAGCTTTACACCATTCTTCATGATGCTGGAATGACATTTGGAGATATGCTTCAGATTATTGGGGAATCTGTGAAAAATGGGACAGAAGTCTTGTCAAACTTGTCTCTCAATTCATGTATTAAAGATGAAATGAAAGAAACAACAATGCATCCAGCAATCTTAGATGCAATGCTTCATACTACAAAAGCTCTTTACAAGGAAGGAGGAGTCAACCAAAAAGCATTACCAGTTCAATTAGAAGGCTTTTGGATAAGACATTCAATTGAAGATAATATGCTTGTTTACACAAAAAATATCAAGGATACTGATTCCACCAGCATCTTTCATATATTTCTGCTTTCACAGAAAGGAACTGTAATAGCCGAGATTAACAAGTTTGTCATCAGATATCCGAGTTCACAAAACACGCAAACAATGTTTGAGATAAAATGGTCCCCAACAGAGAAACTGCTGACAAATGATATTCATGAGAATCCAGCTCAGAGATGGTTGATTATTACAGACAAAAACCAAAATGATGCTATATCTGACCACATATATTTGGAATACCTAAAAAATGACATTGCAGCAAATGATGTTGGTACAATCCTTAACGCTAGAGCCTGGACTTTAGATTCAATGTCTGCAATTGTGTTCTTATGTAGGCAACAAACTGTAGATGTTTCATCCAGCGAGATATTCCTTCACATGATCACCAAACAGTCGATGACTCTGAGAAGTCTACTGCTACACCTTCGTGACCAAAATGCAAGTATTCCTTTGTTCATAGTCACAGAAAATGCAGTGCATACCGGAAACAATGACACTCCAATAAATCTAGTAGCTGGATCCTGCTGGGGATTTATAAGGTCAGTGTTGAGAGAGCAGGTTTATAATATGACAACCATTGTTGATCTGCATACAGGTGAAAACAACACCTTCGATACTTTGATGACGGATGTGGTATGGCACCTTTTAACACAAGACAAAAACAAAGGGATTCGTGAACTTCTTATTAATAAAAATTATGTTTGGTGTCAACAAGTGTTTCTAAATGAAGATATGCCAGTATATCGAAGAAACAGGTCTGATAAACTCTGTGAAGCAAACCTGATGTCTCTGAGTGAAGATGGTATTTGGAAGCCATATCTCTTGTATGACAGTCAGAAGACACTGTGTCATCTTCAGCAACAAGTGGAAATCATGACAACGAAAGTTGTGATACATAACTCCAGTCTGTATCCACAGTGTGTTAAAGTAAATCATTTATCAACCACTGCTTCAAATGTAATCACTCTTGAAATTATTGGCAAAGTGCCCACAGGAAATGATACTCAGCGAAACGTGGTAGCGTTCTTTCCATGTAGAGTCAGTACATTCATAACAGTTCCAAAACAATGTGTTGTTGACATAAATAAAGTGCCATTTTATGAACCAGGACTTCTCACAAAACTTGTTCTCCTCTGGCAACATTGCTTGTTAACAGAGCAGCACGTGGAAGCACAGAGTACACATCACAGCTGGTTCTTGATGGGGATGTGTAAGGTTAGTCCACAGAGAGCAGAGGAAATATTTATTCTGTGCTCTGATGCTTCCCAACCTCTAGCAAGTGCCCTTACATTCATGCTTGAAACAAAACAACGAGATACCAACATTAAAATAGTTGACATCAGCAGCCTTAGTTCAGTTCAAAGTGATTCTGAAGCCATTATTGTGTCAACCATTCAGCTAAATGAAATCATCATTGATGCAATATGCCAACAGTGGCCCAAAGCTAAACACCTCATCTGCATGGATCAACTACTACCAAGACATGTTTCTCTACAGTTATTTAATAACAAGGTAAAGTTGCAAGTGGACACTGTGAGGGCTAGTGACATTTTCACACCTAGCGCAGCAATGGACATCATGCCTAAACTAATGACATGGATTATAAATCACAAGGATGTTGTCCACAAAATTGCTGAACAATGTCAAGACGTTATAAACCAACAAACTGACACCAATGTTGCAACATTGATACAAAACTCAACAATTCAGCTATCTGGTAGCGATCAACAAAACATTCAAACCGTGCATGTGACTGCTTTTGAAGATACCCTGATTCGTTCAGATGGAGTGTACATTGTAGTTGGTGGACTAACGGGGCTGGGTTGGGAATGTGTTCAGTTCCTAGCAAAACGGGAAGCTGGAGCAGTTTTCATAATAAATCGGCGAAAGGTAGAAGAGGATAGATTTCGTGAAATACTGAAGATTGAAAAGGACTATGGTTGTCAAATAAGTGTCAAGCAGGCCGATGTGACTAACATGCCATCCCTGAAAAAGGCCTTTAAAGCAATTGAAGACAAATTTCCAAGAAAACAGTTAAAAGGTGTCTATTTTGGTGCAGCTGTCCTTGAAGATAAAACTTTGATCAATATGTCACAAGACACGTTTGAGAAAGTTGCAGCACCCAAGATACAAGGGGCTTGGAACATGCATGTACTTACAGAAAAAATGCCTCTTGATTTTTTCATCATGCATTCATCAGTTACTTCAGTGTTTGGTACACCTGGTCAGTCCAATTATGGAGCAGCCAATGCTTTCCAGGATTCGTTAGCACAGAAACGCAGACAAGCTGGACTTGTGGGACAGAGTATTAACTGGGGACCTCTGACTGTTGGCATGCTACAGGAGAACCTTGTTCAGTCTGTTGAAGCACAGGGTTATATACTACTCAGCAGAGACGAAATCCACAGCTGCCTTCTGTCTGCACTCATGATCGACAAACCTACCATTTTAGCTGCTAAATTCAACTCGATTAAGCTGGCCACTAGTATACGGAGTGAGAAAAATAGAACATTGGAGTTTATGCTAAACCCTATTCTTGGTACGCCATCCATGCAAAATGCACCCACAACACCCAGCAGCAGCACACAAGATACTGATGTAGGACAATTAATGTCTGCTGACACTAGCACTAGGTTGAGCACAATTAGAGAATACATCACAAGATTACTGACAAATATTCTTACACACAGCATTCATTTAGCAACAGGTGTAGCCAACTTGGGACTGGATTCAATGCAGGCAATGACAATAAGCAACGAGATATTCGACACCTTTCAAGTAAGGATTACTCCAAATGGCTTGCTTCAGCAAAATCTTTCAGGAAATGAAATTATAGAATATATTAACACCTCTGTTGGCGGTTTTGTAGCTTCAGATGATCCTTCATCATATCTGCAGGACACACTGACATACATGGAATACACTTTCTACAAGATTTATTGCAAAAATCCTGCTGATCCAGGTTTGTATTATGTCAGTGAGCTGAAATTGCCCCAATCAATAGCTAAACCTGAAATATGGAAGGAAATAGCTGATCAGCTTACACCTCGACACGAGGTTCTGAGGACAACATTTGAAGAGGTACCAGAGAGTGAGAATATTAGATGGAATGTCAAGAGGAAAATCAACACTGCAATGAAACCTGACTTTAGAATAGTGAAGGAAGAAGATCGTGATGAGATAGAGAAACAGACAACAGAAGTCTTTCACTTACAAACACAGCCTCCATTCCGGATAATTTTCATCATTGGTCAAACGTGCTATTTCAGAACAATATACAACTCTGTAGGCTTTGACATGCAAGGGATCGGTGTAATTTTCAAAGATATTGTAAATATCTTATTATATTTACAAAATGACATGAAACCTCCAAACCTTCAGACAGTAGGGGGAAGTCAGATATTTGTGGAAATGGAAAAGGTGTTGCAGGAGAAGGGTCACGAATTAAAAGATTTTTGGAAAAACAGGCTTGAAGTAGATATCCCTTCAGTTCATTTGGGAACAACAGAACAGTTGAAGGAATTGTCATCTGGGAAATATGAACAAAAGAAAGGAACACTGCAACCTGCTGTTTATAATGCACTGACTGACTTATCAAAGTCCAAAGGCTTGAGCATGTATAAATTAATGACCAGTTTCTACCAACTGCTTCTTCATTTGATGACTGACATAACAAACGTAGCAATTATAACAGCAGTGGATGTTAAACAATACATTCCAAATGTTGTTAATTCTGTTAGTCGTGGAACGAACTTCATTCCCCTGTTAGCCAAATTCCCATCAGATAATGTTAGTGTTGAGGAATTTCTTCAGATTAATGAAACTGCACTCCAAACAGCAATGAACCATTGTTTGTGTCCCATAGACATCATTGATGAAGTGGTTGGTTCTGAAAAAATCGCAAACATTAGTCGAAACAAGGTTGTGATGGTTCAAGATGACTTTGCGACTCTGTTGATAAAACAAGCAAATGACAGTGGTTATCCAATCCAGTTGACCCGATCAGAAGACCTTGGAATTCACCAAGAAACACAGTTAAGCTTCCGAACCAGACCAAACGAAAAGCAAATGACCCTGCACTTGATGTACAACTCAAACAGTTTATCTGATACTCGTGCCCAACAAATCATCAATGCTTTTCAAGAAATTGTCAGTAAAATCACCAGTGACGTTTCAGTAACAATTGCAAGTCTTCGGAATATGGCAAGTATCATGGAATTGAGAGCATGTCTCGATCAAACCTATACTGAAGTCACACATTTTTAACAACCCCCCCCCCCCCCAAGTTTTTGTAGGTCCTTATAATAGTTTTAACTGGTGTATTCTGACTAGCTATTAAGGCCTCCACGAGTCCAGAATATTGGACTCGAGTATCTGATGGTCAAACTCGACCGGGACCCAAGTACCCGACACTATATAATAATGAGACTAAGAAATAAAGAAGAATAGAATTATACATCTTTATTCCACTGCTGAACATGACTGCCAAGTCATGCTATTGATACAGTGGCCCATTATATTGCATTCTACATTTTCTTTTCCCTTCATGTTTCATAGCCTTACAATGTAACCGGGGGCAAGCATAATATGGCAGAATGACATAAAATATAATTAAATGAGAGTGCTCTTCCTTCTAGACTCGAAATGTTTTTGTGAATAATCGCAATTTAGCTTTATAAAATTTCCAAACTGGAATTATAGAAAAAAAATACATAAATTATTTTTGAATGGGATATTGACCTGTAACAATGCACAAGATTCAAGACATTATTTTAAAGACTGCATTCTATAGCTCGGGACGTACATTTGATAATAACTGGTAACTCGTTTATTTTGTTTTATCTTATTTTGCCACATGTCTGTATGTTCATGCACATTATAAAAAATTATAATTGTAATTTATAATTAGCTTAAATGTAGAATACGGGTGACGAAGGCTAGTGTATATATTTATTTGTGCAAAGTAACATGTATTGAGATATTTAATATATAAATCAGGATCTCAGTCATACTATTATACAAATATTATGTTGTATCTATATGTAAATAAAATCAACCTGTATATGTGAATTAATTTTTGTAATGTTAATGTCAAAATATAATGGCCTCACCAGAGTTATAATTGTTGTGAGGCTTGTGACAAAAAATCGGTCTTAACATGTTGTTGTTCCAAAACATAATGCAAGGAATATGACTCTCTTTCTAGAAGTAGTGATTACTACTAGTAAACTAAGAAAAAATAATAGTGAGTGATAGACTTAGGGTGGGGAAAATATAAGAGAGCACAATAGAAAATAGAACTAGAATATAAAATAAAAATAATAATTTTCGTTAAAGTAGTGATTAACAAATAATGTTGTAAATTGTACATTTGAAAATATGTATATCTCTAAATTGTTAATTGTTAATATAATGTTGCCATTGATTAGTTTTCAATACAATACATGTCATATATAACATAGACTATCTTGTGTACATAAAACTGTGATATGCTTTATATGATAAATGCTTGGGAAAAGGCATTAGTGCATCTAAATACTTGTGACTAGTGTGACTTTACTTCTCATATGGTTATGATACTGTTGATGTATTATGTATTCTATGTATAATATAGAACCGATCATATAATGTGACGGTAACTTTAAGCCCACCTAAGTGAAGTGTTTGTAGGTCACGACGATTGTTTTGATCGGCGTATTCTGACTAGGTATTAGGTATTATCCACGAGTCCACAATACTGGACTCGAGTACCGGAGGATAAAACTCGACCCGGATCCGAGTACCCGACAATATGTAACCGGCGGCAAGCATAATAAGGCAAAATTACGTAAAAATATATAATTAAATGAGAGCGCTTTTCCTTGCACGTGTACTTGAATCTGCTAGAGTCGGCCAGTGCCCGAGTACTCGTGGAAACTCTACTAGCTATAGCTAATTATAACCGTGTGTATACCTCGTTCCAAACTGAAGTGTTTTTGTCAATAATCGCAATTTGGCTTGTTATAAAACAAAAGGGAAACATGTTATGCATATATTAATAATTAAAAAAAAAAAAACACAAAAAACCCACAAAAACAACAACACAACAACAACAAAAAACAACAACAACAACAATTTATATGCAATCCTCGTGGAGTTTGAGATTATATTTTCGTGGTTAGTTGATCCTATTAAACTTTATTTGACTATTCTTAATACGACGCTACAATTTGGAGATCCCATTTTGTATATGTGTAGGCTAGGTTCTATAAAATAAACGAAAAATAATGATTATTAAATTTTTCACTAACCATAATGTTTATAATTTTTATAATAATATTTATATATAATTTTTCAAACTGGAATTATTGACAAAAAATACATACATTATTTTTGAATGGGATATTGACCTGTAGCAATGCACAATATTCAAGAAATTATTTTAAAGACTGCATTTCGTCTTTTAAAGTGAAACTAGTTTCCAATAGTGTGTATTAAGTAACATGCCTACCCAGGTCAATATACGCCCATTTTATCACATTTTAATAAAATTGTATGTATAAATGTATGACACAATTCACATATTCATCTTAAAAGATTAAATGTATTGTATGTGCAACACGTTATTAAATTTTAATTTATCTTTATGTCTGACAATGTGGTACATCATGTGTATGTAAACTACGTAGTGCATTATAAGATGTAATTTATTATCAAGTATATAAGCTAAAACATATAAAATATATATTTCTAATGTTGTTTGCGAAAAGTGAAAGTATTTGATGGTAAAAACTGCGTCCTATAGACAAGGCACTAGACAGAGATTCGTAAAATCAAACACTTTTTTTTCTTCAAATATCCAATATGGTCCTGATCAGGTGTTACGGTTTTGTCATTAGTGTCCTTGGCAAATGATTATATTTATTACAATACAACACTTGCATTAACTTGTTTTTGTGTCGTGTTTACGGCTTATAAAAAACTGATCTGAATACTTTTGTTTGAACGTCAGTACACACACACATACACACACACACACACACACACACACACACACACACACACACACACACACACACACACACACACAGACACTGATACTGATACCTGCGAAGCGAGTAAACACTTATCATACTTCAACCCATAAGTAAGTGTTTAATTTTTTGTTCAGTATTAAATATTTAATTTGTCACTGAGCATGCTAACATGCTTCTTGGCATGTCGACGAATTTATGCAGATAACAAACCAAAATATTCCATAAATAGATTCTTGAACAATACGAAAACACTCCAAGAAGCCTTTAATATAATTTTGTTTTAAAAATACCTTTTTTGGGGGGTGGGGG
>JAECMU010083036.1:0-10058 GCA_016106625.1 Dracogyra subfuscus
CTTTTTTTTTTTTTTTTTTTTTTAATACCTTCATAATTTAGCAATATATTTTATGTCAGTTTTTGTAGAAAACAAAAAATTGGCATATATCGCGTTTTGAAACAAAATATATTAAATATAATTATATTTATTAGAACATAAGTGTATTAGATTTGTGAAAACTGATGTACATGGTAGTTGTATCCATACATGTTGTATTATACTTTTACATTTATGAATTAAACAAAGCCTAGAACAAAAAGTTACTTTTTCTTAAGATATAAAAAAACAGGAAATATCACGTTTTGCATCTAAACTTTCCCATGAATGAAAACAAACAGTCTAGAATACTCTTCAGTAATAAAGGCAATTGAATTCTATATATAAAATTTTAACAGTTTTACAATGCAGAATAATCCAACTTTCCCCTTAAAATTAAAACTACTGGTAAATGACATAAAGGACTGCAGTGATGTGTACAAGTTAATCAACAACAAACCTGCAATGAAAATCTCAAATAAAAAGGCGTATATATGCAAATGAAGGGTTTATTGTAGAACTGCAAGAATGGAAAAAAGAAATAAAATTAAAAAAAAACCCCACCCTATAATCATCAAAAATCCACTGAAAATTGGATTCCATGGCTAAATCTGTTCTGATAAAACAAACAAAAACAAAACAAACTAAATAAATAACAAGAACGTTTATACCATATACTAGTTGTTTAGTGTGTTACACTTGTGATATTACATAATTGAGCATGTCCAACTTGTGATATTGCACAGTTTAGTGTCCATCTTGTGATATTACATAGTTGTCTGTCCAACTTGTGGTATTACATAATTTAATGTGTTCAACTTGTGATATTACATAGTTTAGTGTGTTTAACTTGTGATATTACATAACATTAAACAAAAACATTTTTGGTATGATTTATTCAAAATTTCATTTCATATTACATATCTATATACATTTACATACAACAATGGTCAAGAATATGGCTCTGACCATTTAAATATCAAATTTGTGTTATGGAAGCTCCACCCCCACCCCTCATAAACACCTCTCTAGAATACATCAGGCTTTTGGTGAAATGGGTTAGTCTTTTTTTTCTTTCAATAAAGTACTCAATGTGGTCTTTTATCCCCAACTAAATACCCTCAAAACTAGATTTTACAATGAATTTCAAGAGTGATCCAAAAGAATCTTGTGATTATTAATGTATTGTTTCCAAGATTTAGTACATATGTGTATAAATATAGCTGTCATCAGAGATTATGCAATATTTTAGTTTCTTTACAAAATCTTGATAGAAACTCAATCTCATAGTAATTCAGCATTATATATATGACAAATTTTGAAATTTTTAGACATTTTAAACCCCTATCCTACAAATATTTGAAGGATGATCCATTTATGATTAGTTTTCAAGATATATGCAATTAAAATATTTTCTGACATAATTATTAAATTAATGATAATACTTAAATAATGAAAATGAGCAATTGCTACTAATACACTAGGATTTCGCCACTTATGGTAGGCTTGGACCCTACTAATAATGATTACATTAGAACTTTGCTGAATATAAATATTCACTTCATGATTTCTACATCATTTCAAAGAATAATTTCTTTTTTGCATCAAACAAATTACATCTTCGCCGAGAATATGAAAAAAATCCCAAAATAACCTGTAATATATATAAAACAATTTTAGAATGGTATCAAATACAGTAACCTCTGTTGTGGTAATTTTGTTAGTAGATCACTTTCACAGAAATCAGACTGTACAATTAATTTTTTTCTCTCTTAAATAATGTATATAATATTAGCCAATAATGTCATTAAACAAAATCCAGATTATCTTTCATCTCTCAAATGATATTCTGAATGCTGTAAGATTTATGCCAGATGGACTTTCAATCACAATTGTAGAAAATACAACAAAAACATAGCTTATTAATGCATAATAATGTGGAGTTTGTTTTTTAACACAATGCTTTAAAATCTTCGAACAATAATGGTGCAACAAACATCTAGTTTATAAAGATCATCCAAAATAAATCTGTTATTAAAGTGCAGTACCAGTATACAAATGAATATTCTATAAATAAAATTCAACACTATATTTTTTTACACACCTACATGTATGTAAGAGATCAGCTGTTGTAGATAATGTTGATCTTGAACATATACTGAGATTACTTTTGACACTTGTGATAGATTTCTCCATGGTAATGATCTGGATGCCACAACCATACCATCCAATGAAATATGACTAATAGCAATTAACTCTGTCTTGTACATATTAACCTAAACCTTTCTGCTCTGACATTTATGATAAGTTAACTGTAGAAGCAAGTGCCTTAAATAAGTTTTAGTTAGAAAACACACTTAAATTTGTTTTACACATTGTTTTTGATGACATAAAAGAAATACAGTACTATACTACATTCATGTCCATTAGATACAATTTAGCTTACAACTCATCTTGTTCAGTACATTTTAAACAACTTGTAAGATAAATGGTGTCTAATGCCCACAATGTAGTATTATCTGTTAGTAACATATGATCAGGCATCAAAATGAGCAATGTGTCTGGAAACCCATGTACAAATTACTACAAATTACAGACCTGATAACCCATAGGTTATGACACATTTATAATTCATTATTATTACTTTAAAACCCCTTTACAAACACACTGTACTGATACTGTATGGGTATCAAAATAACACGCACTATTTAGGTGGTGTAGTTTTAGTTTAATAAAGATTTTGTGGACAACAAAGTACCGTTCTCAACTTTCTTGACATGTTGTAACCCCTTAATAACCTGAACGACCGTTCGACTTTCTTGACATGTGGCAACCCCCTAGTAACCTGAACAACCGTTCAACTTTCTTGACATGTGGTAACCCCTTAGTAACCTGAATGACCCTTCGACTTTCTTGACATGTGGTAACCCCTTAGTAACCTGAACGACCGTTCGACTTTCTTGACATGTGGTAACCCCTTAGTAACCTGAACGACCGTTTGACTTTCTTGACATGTGGTAACCCCTTAGTAACCTGAACAATCGTTCGACTTTCTTGACATGTGGTAACCCCTTAGTAACCTGAACAACCGTTCGACTTTCTTGACATGTGACAACCCCTTAGTAACCTGAACGACCGTTCGACTTTCTTGACATGTGGTAACCCCTTAGTAACCTGAACGACCGTTCGACTTTCTTGACATGTGGTAACCCCTTAGTAACCTGAATGACCGTTCGACTTTCTTGACATGTGGTAACCCCTAGTAACCTGAACGACCGTTCAACTTTCTTGACATGTGGTAACCCCTTAGTAACCTGAACAACCGTTCGACTTTCTTGACATGCGACAACCCCTAGTAACCTGAACGACCGTTCGACTTTCTTGACATGTGGTAACCCCATAATCACCTGAACGACCGTTCAACTTTGACATGTGGTAACCCCTTAGTAACCTGAAAAACCGTTAGACTTTCTTGACATGTGATAACCCCCTAGTAACCTGAACGACCCTCCGACTTTCTTGACATGTGGTAACCCCTTAGTAACCTGAACAACCGTTCGACTTTCTTGACATGTGATAACCCCCTAGTAACCTGAATGACCGTTCTCAACTTATTGTGATGCCTGTATGCTAGCTACATGAGTATATATAATACTATTGAGTACATTGTGGACAAATAAATATTAGCACCATACCACCATTCTCTGAAACACCATAAGACAAAGAAATATTAAAAAACACAGCAAATACGATCACATACAAAAATTTAATAATATAACAATTTTTACACTGTCAATTGCCAAAATTAATGTGCATTTGTAACTGGCAAACATTTGTACTGTATAGCAGAATTAATGTGTTGATGGCAGTTAAAACTGAATTATTATCTCGATATTGAACAGAGCAAATAGCTTGAGATATTTGTGGCTTGAACTAACCGTTTTAAGTAGAAATTATACCACGGGTCTATTTTTCTACCTCGAAAAATCTGAGATGATATGGTAATGGTATACCATGAACAATGAAATCATTCTCACCAAAAGCACTAAGCACTGTTCATGCTATTATGTAAATGCAAGATTAAAATTTAAAATAAATTTGTTTTCTGAAAAGTTTGTTTTAATTATAATTAAATTTTCTCTCTCTTCCCACTCTCCTTCTCCATATATACAGACAGACAGACAGACAGACAGACACACATTAAAATAAATTATATCTGAAGACCTGCAACTTCCAAGGTGAGAACATTTTGGAAAAAGCAACAGAAGATCTATCTTAGGTAACCAGCAAGATTTTCAAGAAATATTACTAACTTAATTCACTGAAGAAAGATTGAAACACAAAGTTCAGTGGTGAGACCCACACCCAGTTTTGTATATGTTCATGTATATAGACCAGCCTCGGTGGCATCGTGGTAAGTCCATCGGTCTACAGGCTGGTAGGTACTGGGTTCGGATCCCAGTTGAGGTATGGGATTTTTAATCCAGATACAGACTCCAAACCCTGAGTGAGTGCTCCGCAAAGCTCATTGGGTAGGTGTAAACCACTTGCACCGACCATTGATCCATAACTAGTTAAAAAAAAGGCCATGGTGTGTGCTATCCTGCCTGTGGGAAGTGCAAATAAAAGATCCCTTGCTGTTAATCAACATAAGAGTAGCCGATGAAGTGGTGACAGTGGGTTTCCTCTCAAAATCTGTGTGGTCCTTAACCATATGTCTGACGCTATATAGCAGATCATGGATTATAAATGATAATACCCTTTTATCATGTATACATCAGTCTTTCAAATGTCAGGCGGTTGCCTAGTGAGCATTTTACTTCAGCGTTCTGCCAGAAGCAAATTGAGTGTAGGATGTACATTGACAAAAAGATGTCTTGAATAGGACAAACATAAACATAAATGTGATAGAAAAACAAACATAAATGTAACAGAAAAATGTAGTGGGTTTCCTCTAAGAGTATATGTCATAATTACCAAATGTTTGACATCCAATAATTAATAAATCAATGTACTCTATTTGTAACAATAACACTAATAACTCGATGATATATCTTATACTGGGACTGGCTGGGGTTAAACCAGCTTCTGTTGAAACAACCATTGGAAATAAAAGTTGTTTTGCTTAACGACTTGAGTACATTATTTATTAATCACCGGCTATTGGATGTCAAATGTGATCATTTTGAAATATATTATATTTGTCCATTAATTGCTAGGGATCTTTATAATGCATCATCCCACAGACAGGATAGTACATACCATGGGCTTTGATACACCAGTGATGCACTTGGCTAGCATGAGAAATAGCCTAATGGGGCCCACTGAAGGGAATCAACCTAGACTGACTGCATATCAGTGGTATACTTTCCCACTGGGCCATGCCCCACCATACAACCAGTGGAATGCACACGGTTACCACCATACAACCAGTGGAATGCACACGGTTACCACCATACAACCAGTGGAATGCACACGGTTACCCTACTTGAGGTGGATTATAAAAAATACCACTGAAGCTTGAACAGTAATATCCTTTTATAGCCAGTTTTAGTGTTTGAGCAGAGTACAATTTATAATAATTTTGATTATATGCCTGTTTCAACTCTTGAATTCAATAAATAGTTCTAATCTATTTTTTACTGGTCTAAGTTTGTCATGTATCCAAATACACTCTTCTTTGACAGGGCCTACATTCAACCAACCATTTTTTTGCTAAATGTTTTCAAACCACTTTGACCAATTCCCAAAATGATCTTTTAATTTAATATAAAAATCAGTTCTCTCTCATGGTCCATTCCTCGTCGTGTGGTAGCTTTTACGTCTCAGTGACCCAGAGAACTATACCAGCAGGAGATTCAGCTCCCGGTAGTCACTCAAGCTGGATTGGTCAAAGGGTCAAGGTCAAAAGTTTTAACAGACGTTCAGAGCAAGCTGGTATGGTGCATGTCTGTATGAGCACAGATTCTGACCACTGCCAGCTCTTTCATCCAGACCAGCAGTCAAAGGGTAGAGGCTAGACTAATATGGATCACTGCCGAAGATGGAGGAGCCGGGCCAAATTACTTGTAGGGAGGTGCCTAACCGCAGCTCAATTCACATTCACTCATATTAAAGAAAGCATTATGTGATGGATGTAAAGCTAGGTATGCTTTGTTTCAAAGCAATTGACCCAAGATATGAAAACAAATTTGTTCATAATAAATAAAAACAGATTTGCTGCAAATAAACATGACTTTTGGTACTGCTGTTTGACCACTACAGTTAGTGTTTGGTCTATACATAGGGCTGTAATTTCGTCCCGTTGTAACAGTTAACTGGCTGGATTGTAGACAGAGTTGTCTGCTCTTCATGCCCCAAGAAGGTGTAGTTTGCAGTCACCCTGGAAAATAATGTTAACAAATTAATTATTTTAGTTTAGTATTTTGCATATAAAAATACCATATCACAATAAATGTCTTTCATAATAACAGAAACAAAAAGAGTAACTGAAACACAGAGCTTGTAGACATATTAAAATAGTAGGATCGATCCTTGTTGCTGGTCCCAATGACTATTTCTCATTCCAGCAAGTGCACCACGACTGGTATATCAAAGGCTGTGGTATGTACTACCCTGTTTGTGGGATGATGCATACAAAAGATCCCTTGATGCTAATTGAAAAGAGTAGCACATGAAGTGGCTACAGCGGGTTTCCTCTCTCATTATCTGTGTGGTTCTTCACCATATGTTTGACACCATATAACCATAAAAAAAACATTTTTGGTAAAAATAGACCTTGTGATACTAGTATAGATTAGTGTCAAAAAATTATTATACTAATATATGTGTTATAGTTTAGTAATAGTGGTACAAAGTATAATTGCAGATTTATTCACAGCTTGTTCCTATCGGGTCTCATTCATGGATTTTAATCAATATCTAAAAATACCAATTGCTTACATAATTTATTTTAATTTGTATTTGTTTCCCTGCTTATAACCAACCAAAGTTCAAACACAATGTCCCATCATCTACTTGGACTGCAAGGGGAAATTGTTTAGGTAACCCAAAATCAGTCTGCATGCTTCTTATACCTAGGTATTGTTTGGTTATATGGATTATATAGAGAATAACTGATTAATGCTTTAAGATATCATTATCCTGTGAAGGTTAAAATGGCTGGTGCCATAAGCAGAGCTAACTCTGCCATTTGTAAATTTTAAACACAAATAGCAAATAATTTCATGTTATAATTGATACATTGTTGGAAAATAATGATGGCTTTCTGCAAATTTGAAGTGTACTAGATAATTTGTCAAAGTTATCTGCACAGCCAGAGCTATCCCTGGATAAGGCTCTGACAAGCGGCATTCACCTTTCGACCTGAGCAGGCCAAAGCCGATCAACATACTGCGCCAGTAACTGGTTATTTTATTTAAAAAAGAATAGTAAAAAAACATTATTTATTCCAGTTTTTGCGACTGGAAATATAGAAATGTATCTAGTTAACATATCTCGCCAATGTATAATAGATATTGCAGGATAAATTTGCGTAACCAGTGAGTATGGGTTCATATCCCAGTACCTACTCCTACCAGTGAATGCAGTTATGTTGTCAACTGCAAGATGTTAAAATTACAAGTTGCAAATATTTCAAGTAATTTCTTCACTGACTTTGAACACTATGCCAATGTAGTACAGAACGATGCTAAGCATGTGTTGTAATTATATTTATCAAATAATAGCTAGCTTATCAAGTGTAATCAAAATATGCAATACTTTTCGGATCACATACGTTCAGAATTTGATAACTCTGCAAATTAGATTAATTGAGTTCACAGCACTACGTTTATTGACATATAATCAAACATACTACAGTGACACTCCATAATTGACATACAATGTATGCATCATAGTCATAAAACAAAAATATTTCAATAGCAATTTACACTGACAGCTGTCCAGTGTTCTGAAAATAAAAAACGTTAAATACTAATATATGATATTGATGATACTGAAATACACTTCGGTAATAACCTCAAGTACCTATAATGCTTAAACCGGATCTTCATACTACTGTAACATTAAAGAGACTATTCTGACTTTTTTCAGTGATAGCCAGTGCTCAGAGCCTCCACAACTGGTGTTAACAAAGGCCATGGTGTGTACTATCCTGTCTGTGGAATGGTGCATATCAAATATTCATTGCTGCTAATTAAAAAGAGCAGCCCATAAAGTGGCAACAGCAGGTTTCCTTTCTCAATATCTGTGTTTAACCATATGCCTTACGCCATATAACCATAAATAAAATGTGTTGAGTGCTGCTAATTAAAAAGAGCAGCCCATGAAGTGGCAACAGCAGGTTTCCTTTCTCAATATCTGTGTGGTGTTTAACCATATGTCTTACGCCATATAACCATAAATAAAATGTGTTGAGTGCATCTTTAAATGAAACATTTTTTTCCTGTCTCTCTTTTTCAGTGATAGTTAAGATGATGTCTTGTTTTACAAGACTAAAGCCTTTGGTTTTAATTACAAACAAAATTTTACTTACTCAAAATTTATTAACAAATTATGCACCCAGAATCTGGGATCATCACAGTTTTTCCTAAAAAAAAAAGAAGTAACACTGTATACACACAAATTATACATACAAAAACAAAAGTTATTAACAATAAACTTATGTATATGATACAATTAAAAGTTATTATATTATCCTATACCAAATCCCTGCACCTGTGAAAAAGTGTTTTAAAAACCCAACAACAACAGAACAAGCATTCAGAGAACAGAGCTAAAGCAATACATGTAAAAAAAAAAAGAGTGTGATTTAAAAAAGCCAAAAAAACCCTTAACAGACCAGACATTCTAAGAATAGAGCTAAATAGAAACAATTCAAGGGCCATAATTCTGTGAAAAGTAGGTAAATCATCATTAAAGTTGAACTTGTTCAGTAACAGTATGTGATAAAAGTATATAGAAATGTTCATCTCAATATCTTCAGGCAGCACAAAACAAAAGTCCAGGTAACATTTTTTTCTCAAGTTCATGAGCCGTAACTCAGTCATAATTAATAAATTGCCATGAAAGTCAAACATGATCTATAACAGTATATGATAAAGCTAGACAAAACATTTCAGCTTAATATCTGGAGGTATGCTAAAACAATATCCAGAAAACTATATGTCCGACAGACAGATGGACAGACAGACAGAGATGAAACCTATATAGCTCCCCCATCTGGTTGAACTGCTGGGGGACTGATAAGACACCATGCTGTTATTCGTGTCATAATGAAAGCAACCAACCCGTGTGGGTTAAATATGATGTCAACACGACTTCGCAAACACAAAATTACGTCGTGTAGTTTATAGAGTTTGTGTTTACAACTTTCTGTTTTTGTGTGTTAAATTTGTAATAAAATCTTATTTTAATACAATTCATTGTAGATTTATTAACTGAATAAATAGAACCCTGTTTTTTCAAAATGACCTGTGAATGTGATCAAAATACTAATTTATAACAATACTCAGAACAGTGAGTAAACATGAACATGCACATGTATGTATATCAAAAACAAAAGTTTTTTTGGAGAAAAAAAATAGCTGAGGTAATAAATAGAATAACAAACTCAGTACCATTTATTATCAAAATTATATCCCTTAGGAAATAATTTTCATTTGTCACTTGCTAAAGGCTTTTACAAGTGAAAATAATTTCGCCCAGGACATAAATTTGACAATAACTGGTAACTTCATTGATTTATTCTCTATATGCTTTAGTACAAATAAAATATAAATAACTGACTTGGCAATGTGAGTACATACACTAAGAACTCCCATTCCTTGGTCTTGAATATAATCTGCATCTCCACACCGTAAGACACCATGGAGCGTGGAGAAATTCGTAAATTGGTTGTGTTGTTCGACACTGCTATCTGCTTGCTCTCGTACAGTGACGTCATCTGTGCCCCAGTTATAGTGACAGACACATAGTTGTGGTTCGTGAAGTTGAATATATTCTACAACAGTAGAGATTAATCGAGAAATAAAATTGTA
>JAECMU010083043.1:3693-13947 GCA_016106625.1 Dracogyra subfuscus
GGGGGGAGGAGGAATCCAAACCGTATTAAATACACTGACCTTAGTTATTAAAGCTTCAAGTATTTTTGGCTATTAAAGAATTTGTATTGATGAATTACACATGAGTTACAATTTCTTCCTTAATTTATTTTGCTTCTGGTCACCTTGATGTTTGTCTTTCAGAACTCTGTGAATTAAACATTTGCATAACCCAAAGGTTGTGTAAAAAAAATAAAAATGTAGGCGACCATTTTCATGTGAAAATATGATGTACAAATAAAATAATCATTCTCGAAATGTTCAGAGGCCTGTATCGCATTCAAATGCTTTTTATGCCCGACTGAAAATATATGTGTCTTGGTAACTAGGATTTGTGTTGTTAATAAGTAGTTTCTTGTTCGTATAATTTTGCTGTTTTTGCTTTAGAATTTTCCCCTGGCTGAAGTGAATTATTTCTTTTTCTAAAATGCATTTGCATTAATCAGCGATTACTAGAGAGCCATCATTGAAACATTTGTGTTTAACCTTCCAGAGACACCATGCTGCAGGCCTTGCGCTACTGTCTGATGGGGGCAGGAGGTAAAGTAGCTGAAGGTTTGCGCAGACAAATCACCACACTGCTGAAGGGTTTACTCAGCGCACCAGAAGACAGCACGAGAATGGTGGCTGCGGGTTGCATGGGCGAGCTCGTTAGTGTGTTACCTGAAGCTGAACTCACTGAACTTATTATTCAAGATCTATTAGGTAAATATCAGGACTGATGTTATCCAACATTTTATAACAAGAAATATTTTTGTTTTAAGACCATACGCTTTAAAAAAAAAGTTAAAAGATAACAAAACTTGACATTTCGTCTGTGTAAAGCACTTAGGCTAAAAATAGAGCTCAAAACTTAATTAATACCAAAGGCGCAAGATGCGTTATTTGCACAGATAAGGATGTGTATTAGCACAGATACAGGATATGTTATTTGTACAGATACAAGATATGTTATTTGGTTAGATACAGGATGTGTATTAACACAGATACAGGATATGTTCTTTGCACAGATACAGGATATGTTATTTGTACAGATACAGGATATGTTATTTGTACAGATACAGGATGTGTATTAACACAGATACAGGATATGTTATTTGCTTAGATACAGGATATGTTATTTGTACAGATACAGGATATGTTATTTGCTTAGATACAGTATGTGTATTAGCACAGATACAGGATATGTTCTTTGCACAGATATAGGATGTGTATTAGCACAGATGCAGGATATGTTCTTTGCACAGATACAGGATGTATATTAGCACAGATACAGGATATGTTATTTGCACAAATACAGGATGTGTATTAGCACAGATACATGATATGTTATTTGCACAGATACAGGATATGTATTAACACAGATACAGGATATGTTCTTTGCACAGATACAGTATTTGTATTAGCACAGATACAGGATATGTTATTTGCACAGATACAGGATGTGTATTAGCACAGATACAGGATATGTTATTTGCTCAGATACAGGATATGTATTAGCACAGATACAGGATATGTTATTTGCTCGGATATAGAATGTGTATTAGCACAGGTGCAGTGTGAATTATTAGCACAGAATGTTAAGTAACTAGTTTACCCATGTATTTTCTATATTTCACCATAATAGTATATCCTGTTTTAGATTTTGTATATGAAACTCCTGTTTCAGACCTTGATGCGAGTTTAGACTGGACCCTCAGACACGGTCGCAGCGTGGCTCTGGGAGTTGCCATCAAGGAGCATCCAGAACAGATCTGGACTCCTGCATTCAAAATGAACATCCTCAAAGCTGTGGGACAACTGGCTGTGGCTGATAGGGTATGTTTAGCATTAAAAAAACAATGGTAAAAACCTTTGGTGCGAGTTAGGCTGAATTTGTTTCCTCAGCTGGGATATGTTTGTGGTGGAGCATTCACCCAGGTCCATTCTTATTTATAGGATATTAAACTAGCTTCTATTTCACATCATTATTATGTCCCAAGTAAACTAATTTTCAATATGCTATTTATTACCCATAATCGATCTTAATTTATATTGGTCAACTCGCTTAGTTGACATTTCTGTAAAGTTGTAGTGCGCCAAACAATGACGTTGAAATGTTACGTCCCACTTGGCATTCTAGTGGGACGTATCACTTTGATATGTACCAAGATACTTTTAAACATATGGGTAATAAAAACCTTTACAGTCTAGATTCCAGTAACTAATGACATCGCACACAAACAGTTCCTATAGTGTTGCCATGACATTAAAGTCTCTATTAGAGTCTTGTTTCTACAATTTATGAGCATGGGGCCTGATGTTGTTGGATTGATTGCACTTGGTGTATCCAGCCAATACCTAATAACTAGTACATCACAGGTCAAGGTAAGAGATTTGCTGCCTGTTTGAAGGTGCATCCTTCACACAAACAGCAAATCACATACCATAGTATTTAGATTGTTAATAAGCAGTATAGTTTACAAGATTTTTCTTTTTACAAAGACAATGTTTACACCATTTCTAACAATTTTGTAAACATTTATTGAAATATTTGTGCAATTTCAGATTCCTATCTGCCTCAGTGGTTTGAGATGTGCAGGATATATAATGAGACATCAGCTAAAATCTGCAGAGGAGATTTCTGTCGACTTAATTGGCCTGTTAAACAAGGTAAGTGGTTAATATAAATGTACACAACCTGCAGGGCTTATCACCGGCCTCGGTGTTGTCGTTGTTATGCCATCGGACATAAGGCTGGTAGGTACAGGTTTTGTAGCCTGATACCGGCTCCCACCCAAAACAAGTTTTAACGACTCAGTGGGTAGGTGTAAGACCACTACACCCTCTTCTCTATCACTAACCACTAACAACTAACCTACTGTCCTAGACAGACAGCCCAGATAGCTGAGGTGTGTGCACATGATAGCATGCTTGAACTTTAATTGGATATGAGCACGAAAATAAGTTGAAGAAGAAAAGATCTTACCCGGGTCATAGCCAAATTAGCCAATTGCTAAGTTTTATACAAAATGGCTTCAACTTTTAGTATTTGGCTAATAAAAGTTTTAAATTAGCCACTTTATAATAATTTTCAAATGACCTACATGTTTGAAAATTGGCTACAACTAATTTATTTCCAGTGACCCTAGACATTATTGTAGTACACCATCAGAATTAACTCTTTTCCTCCCAGACGCACAAAACTAACGAAAAACCCCATTCTCGACTAGTTGAGACATTACCGGTCTTCGTAAATACAGCTGTCATCATGCACAGGAGTTATCTTTCTTTATTCTGTGACTGTTAGAACATAGTAGAATGACAATCACACATGTTGAGTGTATTTTGTTGACTGGTATTCGTATTTAAGTTATCGAAACGAAAAAAATTCTAAATTTGTGTTAATGTTATTGATGATGTAACACACACATGGGTTTGATTTTCTCGCTGTTTGTATAATTATTTCTTTTAAAACATGTTGGACATTATTATTTAACGAAAACTGAAGATTTGTAAAGGATGTACTCACTGAAAACAACTAATAGTACAGACTTATAATGGATGGATTATTTGTCATCAATTGAAAGTGAAAATAAACAGTCATACACAATGGATCAGGATCGTAGGGTTTTCTCCTGTAAATTTTATTTAGGTAATTAGACTCACTAATATGTTCTCTAAACTATGACACACATCAGAATAGTGTTACATTAGTTGGGGGTTTTACGATTTGAGGTTGAATAATGTAGGTTCAAACTTACATATTTAACGGAAATTTGGGTCAGTGATGACAGATTCTGGTGGATAAGAGTTAATTAAAATAAAGAATTTTACAAAGAATAGAGAACGTTTTGAATATTAAGTTGTTTATGATTTCCGACAAGTTTGGCATTATATTTATCACTTATTTTGTTTATATATGGGATGAAGTTTTGTGAATTAAGATCATTTTGAATAGGCAGTACACATTATACATATTGGTAATTTTCAAACAAAACCATTTGACATTATGTTATTATGTTTTAAATAGGATTATGAATATTGATTATTGTCTGATGTCCATCTTGTTTAGGAGAGCACTTACGTAGGCTCTGCCTATTGTGCAATCCTTTTGACTATTTCTAATCAATAAAATATCTGAAAACAAAACAGTATGCAAACAACACATTGCATTTGTTAAACTGTTATTCTAATCAATACTGTGTTTTTGTGTGGTGGTCTTTACTGTAATAGTATTTATATATTTATTATTTTTAATTAAAAAATATTTTAGTTCATTTAAAAATATTTTTAAAGGTATGTTCCACTTCTGTTGTTTATACAATATAGGGGTTTTGTGTGGTCTGGACCTGGAGGGGTTCCGATATGAACCTAATGAATCCTTCTGTTTGCTTGTTCTTTGAACACCTTATGAATATATAAATAGCCTTAATATTGCACACACAAAAATTGTTTTAGCCTACCCTCAACCCCACCCCCCTGCCATCACCGAAAACAATGCTGTTGATTTGAAGTTTAGTGAAGAAAAAGCTAGCATAAAACTTATTTTACAATATTAATTTTTACCTATGTTTTTCTATGACATTTAAACCTCTTGATTTTATTTAAACTTGCAGGGAATGAAACACGACTCGAACGACGTGAAACAACTCATTGGGCAGATAGTGATCTGGGTTGCTCAGAGTTTTCCAAACATGCTTCCATCCGACTTGATTAGACAACTCATTCCACTGCTTGTCAACGGAACCAAAGAGAGGAACACCCTCGTTAGGGCAAACAGCGAGTTGGCTCTCGTGGCCTTGCTACATCTAAGGGACGGTGAAAAGGGATTTCAGGTAACGTTTTAGACAAAGTTAACAATGCACTCAACACATTTTATTTGACGGTTATATGGCATCTGACATATAGTTAAGGACCACACAAATTATGAGAGAGGAAACCTGCTGCCACCACTTCATGGGCTAATCTTTTCAGTTAGCAGCAAGGAATCTTTTATATGTACCATCCCACAGACAGCATAGCACATACCATGGCCTTTGGTATGTCACTTGTGGTGCACTGGGTGGAGGAAAAATAGCCCAGTGGGCCGATCAAGTCAGAATTGCAAAATGTTTGACATCCAATAGTCGATGGTTAATTAATCAATGTGCTCTAGTGGTGTCCTTAAACAAAAGAAACTTTTAACTATCCAAAGTAGGCTTATGCTTAAATTTTTCATCTTGCAACTATTATTAGGTCTATTGTTTTTTAAAGATTCTTTTTCAGGTAACATTTGAGAACAGTGTTTTTTTCTCAAGTAATTTTTAAACTCATAATTGACTTGTCAGTAGGCTTTGTCTAGATTTTTAATTATGAAAAAACCCCACCATATTAAGTGCACTTTTTTAAAGATTGTTTTAAACTACGGTATTAAATGTTGATTGTATAAACAAATATTAAAATGGATCTCCCTGCCAAAAATCATGTGTATATGATGTAACCAGTTCAGTTAACTTATCAAAGGCTATAGTGTGTGTTATCCTATCTGCAGAAAGGTTCTTCTAGAACGGCATGTTGTTTCTATTAATTTAAATCAAGTCAGAACGCAATCACACAAATGGCTACTAATTTTATTGTAAGACATTTTTTAATGTGAAATAATCCATTTTCAGTCTGTATGTTCTTGATAGCTTTGGGTTGCTTTTTTTAATATCATTGATCTTTTTGTTTATTTTTTAAACAGGATTGTCTGTCCTCTCTTGATACTGGTATGCAAGATTCACTTCGCGAAGTACTCGCCAAGAGTTTGAAGAAACACGTTGCCCAAACAGAGCCTCGGCGAGAAGAAATTGATGACACACTTCTTACTTGACACCAGCCAATCAAACAGCCTGACCTACTAACAGTGTCTGGAGAAATAATAATGGAAAAAACTGTTAAAATGATAATAGCATCAATAATGTGAAAGATGAAAAAAGATTCATAATGATATTAATGTCAGTATTGTTAATGATGGAAACAAAACTTTCATAATAATAGTGTCAACATCGTTTAAAAAAACTAAAAAATTTAAACTCTCATTACTAATACATTATCTAATAGTGTGAATAATGTTGAAGATGTGAACACCTCATGATGACAAAGTCAGTTAGTAATATTAAAGATGTGAAAACCTATTGATGACAATGTCGGTAATATTAAAAATGTGAAAACCTCATAATGACAATGCCAATTAAAGATGAAAACACAGTTAAGTTTGATTGGTGTATTATGTTTAAAATGTTGTCATGTGTGTTTTCAGTATACAATGACAGGTGATGATTATACACAATAGTTGAAAATACAAATGGCAAGAAATCCTCAGATTTTATTTACATCTTCCAGAGACATATTCACAGATAACTGGATTTCTAAGATTCCATGGTGTTATTTCAGACAAATGCTTTGTGATTTTGCTGGATGTGGAAAAAACATAAAAAGCTGCAGAATGTAAACTGAATTGGCCAAAGTTCAAAATTACTATTTTAAACATATTTAGGGGCAGTTCAGAATATTGTTTTACATTATTATATAAATATAATTTCTGGTACATTTCTTTGTTTTCATATTTTTTCCGACTACACCTGTATCCTAGAATGGGGTTATAAGAACTTACCTTGAATCCAAGCTGACAAGGACCTTTTACTCTTGTTTTTCTTGTTACTGCCTACGTTATCTTCAAAATAGTTAACCTTTTATTTTAAACAGTGGCTATATGAAACTTAACATGTTGAAACTGTGAGCTAACCTACTTTCTGTCTAGTATATCAGCGTGTAAAAACACATACAGCCATGGAGTTTAGATGTTGTGTTCTATAGTACAATTAGTCTATTCTAGTGTTTGTTGCATATCATGATAATCATCATTCTGATTTTTAAAATATGTATATTGTACCCAGTATCTCCAGTTGGTTCTCTGAAGTGCTCTCTTGACTACAGATATCAAAGCTATCTTAGTTCTACAGTATCATAGGCTATGAAATCACACCAAGACACGCCATAGCCTACGCTGCTTTTACAATACCATAATCATAAGATAGCTTCAAAAGTTTGGACCCTCATTTAGGGTCTCTACGAGTACTCAGGCACTGTGCAAGGAAGAGCACTATCATTTCATTATATAATTTTTAGTTCACTTTGCCATATGCTTGCCGCCGCTTACATTATAGGGGTATGAGACATGGAGGGAAAGCAGAAGTTGAATGTGTAACATGCAATACAATGGCATTATTTGGCGTTGCATGATCAGCGATGGAATTAAGATGTATTATGCTATTTCATTCCTTGGTCTCATTCTCATAATTTTGGACTCGTGGAGACCCTACCCTGATTGCCTAAACTGTCCTTATTCAGTACATTGCACTAGTGTTGGAATTGCCTCTTACTAAATGTTAATGCAGACTGCATGCAGAGAAAACTCAAACAAGTCAAGATGAAGACTGTTTCTGATGATTTTAGCCGTTCTTGAGCATCTTGTCTCCATAGTGTCTCCTAGCAACTGTCTTGACAGATGTTAGACCCTGTTAGAGATGCAGTTTAAAGTACACTAACAGTTTTATTCTTTAATTTAGAGTGATTTTTATTATGATTCTGTTTCAAGATATTGGGTAGTTATTTTTTTTTACTAATACATGTAATAGTAAATTTGTTAATTTTAAAGACTTTTAAAATAAATTATTTTCATAATTAAAAAATAGAATAAAAAAGGAAACTACATATTATTTACAGATATTATTTGAAAGTTTTGCTTAAATCAAAATTGAATTAAGTACATTTAATCACACATATACTTAAGGAAAAAAATATTGAAATTTTATGTCTAACTGCGAGCACATTTTGAAAAAAATAACGTTTGAATGTTGAGATTCACTCCACATGTATGGATGCCCGCTCAGAATTAGTTATGTGTGTCTGACCGGAAATATCACACAGTGAGAAGATTAGAACAGAGCTGATTAAAAAACAAAATATAAGTTTCCACCAGTGAGAGTGTTAAAAATGCCTGGTTAAGAGATGTGGCTGCTTAGCATAGGTCAGGTTGTACTAGACAATGATTTTGGAAAATAATAACCTGTCCTCTTGAAGCCAGAGGACTAGTAAGGTTTGACTGGTAAGGTTTGACATCCAACCATTAATATGTAATGTTTAAATTCCTGAACATGTGGGATATAACTTGATATTCTACCATATTAAAAAAAAAAGATTAAATTTTTTGTTTCTAATTTAAAGACAATGTGTTTAAATTCACTTGGCATATTTCTTTCTTTGTGTGTTTGTGTCAGATTACTGGTATTTATTAAATGTAATGTTATATATGCAATAATCATGATGGTTTTCGTTTAAGGTGTTTGTCTGGATTTAATATCACATGTTTTTGTTTTTTTTATTATTAACTTTCTTTCATGCAAACCTAATTTACTTTTCTGTGAAATATTGTGTTAAATTCTGCGTTCTAGTTTGCTTTGTGACACAGCAGTTTGTTTTGTACGTATTGAGTGATAAAAGTTACGGATTTATTGTGCACAAAATATCATTTATTGTGTACATAACAGTAAACATGTATAAATCTATAATAATAAATATTCAAATACATTTTGAGATTTGTTTTATTTATTTATTAGTGATTGTTTGTTTGTTTGGAGTTGGGTTTTTGTTTTTGTTTTTTGTGGGGGAGGGGGGCTGAATTAATGACAGCAGATGTAGCAAATGTTACAGGTCCTGCCCTTTCACGATCCCTGCAATTGTTTGAGTTGGGTTTTTTTGTGGGTTTTTTTGGAGGGGGGGAGTATTTGTTCTTTTACAAGTGCACAATGTTAGGCTTACTGGCATTGGTGGTTATTTTATTTTTGTCACTATGTAAGCCTATTAGTAGTAGTATGGGAGGTTTATTTGTTTGTGTCACTGTTTAAGCCTATAGTAATATGGGAGGTTTATTTATGTGTTGCCATGTAAGCTTATGGTAGGGTATGTGTAATATGCTACCGTTTTGCTACATGCACACCGATGCTTAATCTGGCACTGTGTGTGTGTGTGGTCTTATTTCTTTAAAATAGGTGCAGCAGTGTGTGAAATGGAGATTCCATTTTATGTGAATAAGGTTATAACTTCCTAGCTTGACATGATTTTTTTTTGGAGGGGAATAATTAACTTAATGATGCCATACAAATTTACGTGCTAAAGGAAGCTAAACATTACTCTCCTTTAACTTTGTCTTAGGCGAGTGATGGAGAGCAAGAGTGGTGGTTCTTAAATTGTGAGATATGTAACTTAATCATAAACATGTACGCCTACTCTCAAAATCACTAAATAGTTCATTATTACTGTACCTAACTGGCAGATCCAGAAAATTCATTTACACAAAGGCAGAATGCCAAGGGAAGTTTGGAGGGGGGTCAAAACAAATTAAAAATTAATGTATAATACTAGATCCACCTCTGCCTAAAATGGTATCGTCTTTGAATTAGACTGACTAGCAGCAAAGCGGGCAGCATAGCCCAGTGGTACAGTGCCCGCCTGATGCACGGTCAGTCTAGGATCGATCCCCGTCAGCTAACCACTGGGGTTTTCTCTCGACATAACCATATGTCCAACGCCGATATAACTGTAATTATAATGTGTTGAGTGCATCGTTAAACAACCAAAAAAAAAAAAAAAAAACTACTAGCAGCAAAGGATCTTTTATTTTCCCCTGTTTATTAGACCGAATGCATGTGGTGTTTTTTTAGCTAGGGGTGCATTCATACATGTTACATATTTCAAATGGTTATAAATGAAAGATTCTACAGCTTTATATTTACAACAATCACCTGACACCATGGCCGTCCAATAAGCTAGCGAATGATATGAAGTTAAATAATAAATGGTATATCGTTCATCTATTGAGAGTAAAGAAATGTATGTTATCAGAATGTGATTACAACAAAACTATAATCTCTGATGTGTTATGACCTAAATTATTGTGCTAGATTGATTCAGTTAAAATACATGTTTTGCATGTGCCAACCGTTCTCCCACTCCCACCTTGGTGTGTACGTCGTGTATGTGTACTTGGTGTGCACATCGTGTATTTGTTATTGGTGTGTACGTCGTGTATCTGTTATTGGTGTGTACGTCATGTATCTGTACTTTGTGTGTATGTCGAGTATCTGTACTTTGTGTGTACGTCATGTATCTGTACTTGGTGTGCACGTCGTGTATCTGTTCTTGGTGTGTACGTCGTGTATCTGTACTTGGTGT
>JAECMU010083044.1:0-23347 GCA_016106625.1 Dracogyra subfuscus
CAACTTTACTGTTTATAAAAATGTTCCTGAACTGTGAAGAAAAACCTCATAAATGAACGACATTCCGATGGCAACAAATTGGATGCTGATTGCGCGAACCGTGCACGAGAAAACAAAGTGAACGGAATTTGAAGCATAACGCAGTTAGGGACGTTGACGATAACGCTATTAACGGTAACCCACTACCGAATACACTGAACCATCTATTACTGTATGTCACACTGTCGTACCCTCATTTAAATTTAATTATTTTGATAGTGCGTTTAGATATCCACCATGAGTTTGCTAAAAAAAAACAAAAAAAACAAAAACGTACATAACAAAAAACTGAATGTTACAACATGATTTAATGTTTGTTTTATTTTACTGTTATACTCGTAAATGTGTAATGTTACAAACATTATATAAAAATCCAGTTATAATTGATCAGGAATTTGGGCTAGTGCTTTATCTTGGTGGGCTAGTGGTTTTCACAAACCCACTAGCCCTGTGGCTAGTGACTTTTCAAAATATTTGTCATACTCTGGTTACGGGTGGTGATGAGGTTAGTAACCGTTTTATCCATGTAGATAATAATTTATTGAGCTATGTACTGTAATTTGTACTGTGAAAAATCTCTACACAATCGTTTTATTATTTTTGCAATACATATATATATATATTTACAGTATTTAGTTTGTCGTAGATAGAAATTGTTTAAGTGTTGGATTATGTTTTTAGGAAAGTTAATTTTTGTACTCTTAGCAAAATCTATTTAATAGTTTTGAAGTTCTGACAAACTCTGTGTAGCAAAAATAAGCAGATTTTTTGTCATAATTTAAAAACAGGTTTTACGTTGGTAAGAATGATATTCTTAGTGTTGGCTTCACATAAGCATTGGGTAAAAGACATGGTTTCAATTTTTCATTAGTTAGCATTTTGTTAATAAACACAAATGAAAATCTACGGACAAACAAAATATGGTTAACCATTTAATAATTTCATGCCTGATTTATCTGTTTCAGAGGATTCACATTTTACAAAATGAGTAATCTTGACAACAGAATATCAAACCCAGACCAACTTCTGACCCAGGATGTTGAAAAGTTTTGTGATTCGGTAGCTGAGCTTTATTCAAATCTAAGCAAAGTAAGTTAATAATCTGGATATATAACTGTCAACTAGAAGTCTTTTAATGTCAGAATTAAAAGCATTGTAATACTGTTGATTATTTCATTTAACAAAATATGAGCAGACGCTACTTTCTTTGGATGGATTAAAATAATTTATTTTGTAACACACCCTTTGTTGAAAACACTGGGTTTTATTTATGGTATTATAATGCGATATCTCACTTGTGTGAATTTGGTTTAAATACCTGTGATTGTTTTGTTTCGTGGTGAGGACATAAATACAAAGTCACATTATTCACTGAAATTAACACTACCAAAAGTGATTGCTTTATAGTGTATAACTGACCAGCAATCGCAGACAAGTTTTAGTTGGTAAAGACATTTAAATGTCTATTAAAGCTGGTCTTTAAGGATATGTAAGAAATAGCATACTGCACCTGTGACTGTTAGATACCATTTATCTGACAACTTGTTGTTTTCACTCATTAGGTACTCATGAAAACAACTCAGTTGAGATAACAGCCACTTATGTATTATTGTCAGTATCTCAGTCATTCTACTTAGATTCTTTTTTATCAGATATATGTCACTTCAAGATGATTTCTAGGCTGTTAAATGATTATTATATCACATTATATACTCAAAGAAAAAAGTTTCTGTGCATATATTGGACAAGCTATAATTATGAGTAAGTAATGAAGGAGAAATCAAATTGTTCTCAGTAAATTATTTTTAATAAACATGAGCCAGTTGCACAATTGTGTTGATGTCATTGTCTCTGTCAGTTTAACCATTTAAAACAGTTCTTTTTATTTGATGCACAGAAACATTTTTTCTTCGGGTAGAAATAAAAGTAGTTGTTGTTTATTTGGTGGTTTTTATTTTTCACATTTCCAGCCAGTCCTTGATGTCTTACTGTATACAGTCAAGCTGACGGGTGCCATTGGTATTCAGGTTGGTAGTATAATTTATAAAGTACATGACTGTACGGTCTGATGTACTTACATTTTCTGTTTCATACAAAAAACAATTCAATCTACTACACACTCAAGGATGACCAGAATATATGTTGGATTTGAAAATATTAATAAGCTGTAAGTCATGTATAATATAATGTAAAAATTGTAAAAAGTTGTAATATCCCAAATTATTACCCCAGCGGTCACTCATAACTGGGAAAATATTTTCCATATTTTCTCAGTGAGAAATATTCTGCATTGGTTTAACGGACAATACTATTAGACAATTTGACGCTTACAAACCAATGGCTTTGTCGGTACTAACTATGACGTCATCACGATTTGACAAACACACAAAATGACGTCATGTAGTTTAAAGAGTTTGCCTTTGCGGGTCTCTGTTTTTGGTGTTAAATTAATAACAAAATGTCATTTTGATGCATTTCATTATAGATTTTGAAGCAGAATAAAGAGAACTTGTGTTTTTTAAATTATCCATGAACGTGATTAAATTACAACGTTATAGTAATTCTCAGAACAGTGCGTAAAGTGGTTTACATCGTTTTTATACAGGTTGGTCTTCGTGCATGTGCGCGGAAAATAAAGGTTTTTAGAGAAAAAATAGCTGAGGTAATAAATAGAATAACAAACTCGGTTCCAGTTATTATCAAATTTATGTCCCTCGTGAAATAATTTTCATTTTTCACTCGCTAAAGCTCGTGACAACTGAAAATTATTTCACTCGGGACATAAATTTGATAATAACTGGTAACTCGTTTATTATCCTCTATATACATGCCTGATAAGTACTAAGTAGTGTAATTGTCATTATTAGATCACCAGAAATCATGTTTTCATGTTAACTACTTCTAACCTCTTAGTTTAAGCTGAAGTTTCTTTTCTTCCTTTCGATATTCTAGAATATATCTCTGGACAGTAAAGACTGAATTTTTAATAGTATTTCCACTCTAATAAAATATTTCAGTGTGTTTATTATTTTGTTCCTTTATTGCAGGGCCCTGTGTGCATGTTGGGATATCTGGTAATATCAGGCTTGATACTCACAAGGTATGTTCACTTTTTAATTATTATCATTTGACATTTTCTATACCTTTCTAAGTATTACTATACAACTGAAAACGTTTATCCTTGTTATAGTTATGTTGCAAAAAATTGTATATGTTAGTTTAAAAACATTTTATTATATTAAAAACAACAGACCTCCTATATACCTACAATAAGTGGGCGACAGTCTTGCATAATGGTATATATAAACATAATCCGAGAAAACAAGAATATTGTATAAAAAATAAATTGGGAAAAAAACCTTTTACTGACTCATGGCCTTCTGTTAATTTTACTAATTACTTTCAGGATCCGTAGACCAATTGGTAGAATGACTGTTCAGGAGCAAAGACTAGAAGGAGAATACAGATTTGTCAACTCTAGGCTAATAACAAACAGGTTGGACCACAGTGACACAAAATTGTTCTTAAATGTATATTCAAGTAGTTCAGAAGCAAATTTATATAAATGAAGTGTAATGCATTTTTAATTTACAATGTTTGTTTTTATAGTTAAAATTATAACATGGATTTTTTTTTTTTTTCCTTCTTCTTTTCTTTTTAGGTAAGCAAATTTATAAAGATTGGGAATATGTTCATTATTAGTATTTTATAAAGTTCATTTGTCGTTAAAAGATTGTTTCCTGTTTCACATCAGTCATCTGTAGGTACATGTTGCATTAAATGTATGTTGCTGGTTTGTGTTTTTTTTAAAGTATATGCTCATTTCACATTTCAGTGAAGAAATTGCCTTTTATCAGGGTAACCAAAGAGAAAAATACACAATTGTGGCAACATTTAAGAAACTGGTATGTAGATTTGTGGGAAAAAAAAGTTGTCATGTCTATTAACAGGCCTTATTTCAAATAATTTGAAAGAAAAAGATGTAGTTATTATAATTGGTCTGATAATGTTTTTTAAAAACTCTAAAATTTATTTATATGAGTTCATTTGCCTATTTTTTTTCCAACTATTCTGTCTGTGGGATGGTGCATATAAAAGATCCCTTGCTGCTAATCAAAAAGAGTAGCCCATGAAGTGGCGACAGAGGGTTACCTCTCTCAATATCCATGTGGTCCTTAACCATATGTCTGATGCCATATAACCGTATATAAAATGTGTTCAGTGTCTCATTAAATGAAACGTTTCCTTATTTCTTTTCAAATTATTTTAATTTATTAATATAGTTTTGTCGCATACATATGAGTAATACTAGATTAATATAATTGTTGTTTATTTGCATCCTGTTAGTTATTTTGAATCTGCATTTAATAATTTTTTTACAATATGTGCTATTAGAATAATAACATTTATTATATTTTCAGATCCATCATTTGAGAGAGTTCATCTTTTTCCGTTTGCAGATGGGTTTCGTTGATAATGTTGTTGCAAAGTGTAAGAGGGTTTGATTGTTTTCTAGTAATAGACTGCTGTAAGAATATTGATCCTGTATTACATCCTACTAATATAAATGTACTATAAACCGGGGTGGTGGATGCATGCATCTAATCTTACATCATTCATTCCTAACCTCAGGAGACACGAAATTTATACACATACATTATTTTCATTCCAGATAGGCACTGCAGTTATTAATGGCTATTGCAAAATTTACATGTCATGAACATTCATTAAAATTCATGTTTGCAAAAAAAACCCACCCAAAAACCACCTTGCAGTATTATATATAATATAAATATAATACATTGTTGGGTATTTTAAAAACAATTTTTATTCAGTAGTTTTCAGTTTTGTATTTTTTTATATTCACATTATTTATGCTAAACAATTTCTACCTTGTCTTGTCTTCTGTTCCAGACATTGCTACTGTTGTTGGGTACTTGGTGGTCAGTCGACCTTTCCTTAACCTTGCCCACCCCAGACATATGACCAGCTCACACAGTGAACTTTTAGAAGTTAGTTTTATTTAGTGTTTTGAATTCTTTTGTTAACATACTTTCTTTATGAAGAAATATTTTTAGAGATTTGTTATGAAAATTAATTTAATTAAATGGATTTATTAACAGGTTGAAAATAAGGTAAATTGATAAATCATCTTTAAATTGGACTCATGTGGTTAATATTAATTCCAATCATTTTTCCAAGACTGATTGATCAAAGGAAATTAAATGTGGTACCCTGTTGTTGGTAAAACACAGGAACTGGGGGTAGAAAGGGGGCAGTGTTCCCCATCACTTCAGAATGAAAACAATTTTGTTTTTGTGTCCTCCCACTTGAAATATCATTCAGTGATGTCTGCTGTGTTAAGGGCTTTATTGCTAATTGAAAAGAGTAACCAATGTGGTAGCAGCACATTTCTTGTGGCAATCTTTATCTGGTGTGTTTCAATCACTCTGAGTTAAACACCTAATATGCATTGCTGAAACAGTTTTTAAATAAATATATCTCTTTTTTTTCAGGACTACTATAAAAGTGGTCGGATGTTGGTGAAAATGGCTGAAGCTATTGGACGGATTGTGTTAGCTGGCAGGGAAATGACCAGACTTGCAGGGTACGATATTACAGCTCTTTCTGTTAACTAACTTCTAGCCATTGCACCATGACTGGTGTATCAAAGGTATGTGCTATCCTGAATGTGGCGTTTTTACATATAAAAGATCCCTTGATACTAATGGAAAAATTTAGCTGGTTTCCTTTGTAAGACTATATGTCAAAATTACCAAATGTTTGATATCCAATAAATAAAGTTTTCTCCAAATCGGTGTGCTCTATTGGTGGTGTTAAACAAAACAAACTTTAAGAGACCTTGTGGTAATTCTCTCTTTAAGTTAACTGCTTCATAAGATAAAAGGGTGGAAAACTCAGAAATATCCAAAAGAAACCCTAGATTATCAGTAGTTTTTTCCCCTGTAAACCTTCAAAGTTTTTCACATTTAAACCTGTTTTAATTGCTGTGTTTTTCATCATTTAAATCCAGGTTCACTGCACGTGTGACTGAGCTGATTAAAGTACTCAATGACATCAACAGTGGACGCTATGAAAGAACAATGGTTTCTAACGGACATTTGAAATGTAAGTCTATTTTTACATTTGAAAGACAAATGTTCAGCATTTTACCTTGTAATTTAAAACAGACTGTTTTTATCATATATTTCAAGTATTCAACTGTATATAGGTACTGGGGTGAGTCATATTGTAATCGTTATTCTTAATACATTATAATGTATGCTTAATCTAACAAAACTAAATGGAGAATGCAAAAATATCCACATAATAAAATCTTTGTTAAATTATGGTGTTATTGTTATTATTAAATTGTTTAAGTGTAAATTTCCTTTTTCCTTCTTTTTTACTATTTAGTGTATTTTGTCACAATGTTTTTGACATAGATTGGTGACATACATTCTCCATTTTTAAACTTTGTAATGAAGTTATAATTAATCCTGTGTGTCTGAAATAATTTTGCAGGAACTAGTTGCATGGTCTCTGTGACTTATTTAGTTTATTTGTTTTCATCCACATTTTCTGTGTCTGTCGAGGAGGTTCTAAGTAATTGACATTAAGACATCATAATCTTTGTTTCAGCATCCCAAGGAAAGGACAAGGTGCTCAAGCCAGGCAGTGGGAAGATTGTCATTAAAGATCACATCATCAAGTGAGCATGGTGAAAGAAAGAGTAAATCCACTCGGTTATGTTATATGACTGAATGGCCATTGTGTGTGCTGTCAGGTCTCTTGACAGAGTGAATATAAAGCATTGGAAGGAGTAGACTACATAACATTAATGGTGGTGTTATGTGAATATAAAGCACTGGAAGGTGTTGTGTAGCATACATGGCTGTAGTGGTGCTCTTACTTAGATCAAGCAATAAAAGTATCATACACAGGATATCTGTTGGACCGAAAAATGTTTTGTTATTGTGGTGAATTAGGTCAGAAAATCTACAACCAAACTCCAGTTTCTGTTAACCAAAAGGATAAAATAGCAGTAGTTTACAAAAGGCAGGTGATTTGTTTTCAAATTTCATTTTTGGTGAATTAATAATCACATACATTTGCCAAATTCAGCTTCAATTCACATTTTTGCCTGTTAACAGCTTAAAGCCTGATACATATAACACGTATGCCACAGATTAAATAGTAACCAAGGCATTAAACAAATATTTTTGTTGATGCTGCATCCCATTTTAGTAGTTTTGTGGAAATTGTTATCTTAGATTATGAATCATGAAGTCTGCTAATATTTTATATTCTTTTTGTTACAGATTTGAAAAAGTACCTCTAGTAACCCCAAATGGTGATGTATTGGTAGAGGAACTCAACTTTGAGGTGAGTGCATTAACTTTCTCTTTTCTACTTAACCTGACCTCAAACAATGGCATTTTCCCCTTGGGATGGTAGTCTGGTCTGAGATGGCTAAAATCTTTCACTGAGTCCTCTGCTTGCTATTTCGGTCACGTGACTAACAATTTCTTCTTTCTCTTTTGCTGTTTTGGTTCAGATCTCTTTTTTCTTTACTCCAGTCAATCAAAGCCATTGGGGGTTTTCTGTTGGTTTAGTGTGGAATACCTTTTTCCACATTATATCTATCTAAGAATAACTTTTATTTGTTTTAATTCACTTTTTTTTAAAGTATTAATTCCAAACATTTAGATTGTTACATGTGCTGGTAATCAGCTGCCATTTTCCTATAATGGTGGCAGCTTTGTTTACGATTACCAGACATTTTTACCAACTTGTTTGTTTATTTGTCTTTACAGAAGTAAAGAACTATGTCAGTGAGTTTTTTTTTATTATTACATATTTTTGCTGACACCATATAAGTTTATAACCATAATTAAAAATAGTTAAGTGCATAGTTAAAAAAAAAATTTAAATCGTTCTTTCATGACAATATTTCCAGCAGTTAAAACAAGCCAGTATTATGTTGTATGTTGTAGGTGAGGTCAGGGATGAATGTACTTGTATGTGGACCAAATGGATGTGGGAAAAGTTCTTTGTTCAGAATTCTAGGAGAGGTGAGACATTTTGGTAACTTGTGCCCATTAACTATAATTATGGAAATTAGTTACTCAGAAGGAGTGTATTCAGACGTTATACACTAGTCAGAAGTATTTAGTGAACAGACAGCACTAACTCTTGGATAAGCAGAACATTTCACCAAATCATCTATCAAACATTAAAAATGGCTATAACCCAGTTATTTCCTAACAAGATATCAATTATTACATGATTCATTCACAGTTGGTAAATTTAGTGACTGATTATATATTCATATTTTCCTAGAAATTATGAATGGCGGAAATACACATGCTAAATATATATATTGCATGATTTAAACCAATTTTATTATGCTGATACGGTATTATGTGTTGACTGTCAGCACTATTGCCAGCAACAAGAGATTTTTGGCACCTTAAAGTACGGATTGGCCCCAACTAGAGCCAGTCACCAAGGAAGTATTTCTGACAGTGCTATATTCACATATTTTTAAAAGGAAATAGCAAAATTAATTAACTTAAGAGTAACTTATAATACTAAATATAGCACATTTTCACTTTTCATTTACAGCTGTGGCCTCTTTTTGGTGGAACTTTGACCAAGCCAGAGAAAGGAAAACTTTTCTACATTCCACAGGTGACACATCACATTAATTACCTCACTAGATCTCCGAAAAATTTCATATATTTATATCATTTAATTATTTAATTCATGATATATGGAGAATATATTGTTACTAAATGAAATTTTAGAAGACAGTTCTTATGTGTCCACTGATGAAACACATTTTCTTGTTCCAGCGGCCGTACATGACTATAGGTACACTGCGAGATCAGGTGATCTACCCCCACTCACACGAGGAACAGTTAAAGAGGGGAGTTAGTGATGCAGAACTGCAGGATACTCTAAACAAGGCATGTTAGAAAAAATACTTTGTTTACCCTTTGTTCATTTGATACATTACTTTCTTATTATATATTTCAAGAATCCAATCATGTATTGTTATTAGGGATAGTAAAGCAAATATCATTTACAAATAAAACAATCTGTTGCATATTAGAAAAAAAACATATCACATGCACATACTCCCAGTTATCTAAGATATTGAAATATTATATTCTGGCCTTGTGACCCCCAGGGTTGGGATGTAGACTATATGTCAAAATTACCAAATGTTTGACATCCAGTAACCAATGATTAATAAATCTATGTGCTCTAGTTGTGTCGTTAAATAAAATGAACTTTAATTTGTGCAATCTCCACTGAGCTGTTAAAGCTCACTGGGGTGGAAACTTGCTGTGTGTTTATAAAACTTTAAAAAGTCTACATAAGACTTAGCGGGCAGCATATCCCAGTGGTACAGTGCCCTCCTGATGCGCGGTCGGTCTAGGATCGATCCCCGTCAGCTGACCACTGGGTTTTTTCTCGACATAAACATATGTCCGACACCGATATAACCGTAATTATAATGTGTTGAGTGCATCGTTAAAAAACAACCACAAAAAAACATAAGACTTATTTTATAGTCATGGCAATGCAATACAAATTGCCTGTGTGTGACATTATTAAATATTTGAGTCTAGACTCTGAAGTTTTGTAAACATAGCCATCCTTAGAGCTCTACATATTTAAAAATTAATACAATATAAAATTGTGTCATACTGAAGTAAAATGGTGGGTTTGGATTTTTAAATTTGCTTGAAAGCTACATTTGATTTTTATTTATTTTTCATTTTACTTTCATATAGGTTCAGCTTGGATATATTTTGGATCGGGAAGGAGGCTGGACATCTGTACAGGTAAAAAGGCTTGTCAGCTTGCTCTTGGCATATTTTAATGAAATCATTTGTCAAATTAACTACATTATCAACAAAATCCTTTTCTGGTATTAAAACTACTAAATATAACTTGAAATCTGACCATTATGGTTATTTGTTTTAATGCAACTTGTAGCTAATATACCACCTATTTGGAGTATCTTTGAGTGGTGGGTATTTTTTTTTTTTTTTTAAACATACAATAATGTAAAGTACTAGTAATATTACTGTTATTTTGTATTAATTTCTGTTTGTAGGATTGGATGGATGTGTTGAGTGGAGGAGAGAAACAAAGAATAGCAGTAAGTTGGTTACATATTTATTGAATTGTGTTATTGTGTTTCCTTTTTGTTTTAACATATTTAAAACTGCTTGGTAATTATTTCATCAAACTTTGCTGAAATAATTGGGTGAAAAGATTGTAAATTGTAAACATTTGACTAATATTTACAAATATCAAAAGTTTTTTTTAAGTATTTATAAATATACATATATACTAGCGGAAAAAAGTTCCTGTGCATTACTAAAAGTGTTGTGATTTTCTTATTTGTAATTAAATCAAAACAATTATTTCATATGTTATTTATTTGCCATTTACGCACAATACCAAATCCAAAAGGAAAAATGTCTGGCATTGTTGTTACCAATCTCTGGGTCATAAAGAGGGGTGGCGTCGAAAGTGAGTTCGCAGTGTCAATACCGTGTATGGCCACCGTGTTTGCACACAGGCCTGACGACGTCTCATTGATGACACCAGATGGTTCAGAAACCCTTGTGGGATGTTGTTCCAGACCTGAACAAGGTCATGACCGAGTTGGTTCAAGGTCAGTGGCTGATTTGGCAGGAGGCATAGGCATCTCTCCATTTCGTCCCATACACTCAATGGGCGACAGGTCAGGCGAAACAGCGGGCTAAGGCAGTGTGTTGACATTCTGCTATCTCAGGAAGTCGGTCACTACACGTGCGACGTGAGGGCGAGCATTGTCTTGCTCAACATGATGGCGCCACGTTGACGTTGAAGGAACGGGAGCACATGCAGTCTTATGATCTCATCCCTGTAGCATATACGGCAGTCAGATTTTCACCCACAATCACCAGCTGCGTCCTCCTGTGTGATGTGATGTCTCCCCACACCATGACGCTCCCGCCGCCAAAATCTGCAAAATGCAAGCATCAGTGTAGCGTTCGTTAACACGTCTGTAGACTTGATTTTGACCATCACTACTGTCCAAATGGAATCTGGACTCATCGGTGAATAGCACACCTGCCCAGTCACGACGGGTGAATCAAAAGTGCCGTCTACTCCATGCTAGACGCTCATTTCGGTGACTTCGTAGCAGAATAGGACGTATTGCTGGGCGTCGCGGCCTGATGTTGTGCTCCAATAAACGGTTGCGAACTGTCCTGGCACTGATTGCTCTCAACCTAGGGATGGTTCAGGCTATCAAAGTTGCCACCCGAAATCGATTCAGAAGATGTGTTAGCTGAATATGGTTGCCCAGTGCTTGTGATGTCACACGCGGGCGATCTGAACGTGGTCTGTCTCTGGTGTTGCCTTGCTATAGGTAACGTCGCCGCATGTTCTGTATCGTGTTTCGATGCACGCCAAAACATCTTGCGATCTCGTTATGCGCCATTCCAGTTTCGAGCATCCCGACTGCGCGGTGATGTTCAAATTCAGATAGGCGTAAAAGCGTAAAATTAATCAGAGTTGTTTTTCTAGACAGTGGTTTAGGCCTCTATCGTTTTCCATTGCAAACTTAACAAGGACATGTGCATCTGTACCACGTGATCAGCAAATCTGGTTACGAGTCTAACACGTGCGGCACACGAACAACACGTGCAATTGCAATATCGAGTATAAAGTTTAGAACATAATGGTTGGGCACATGTCTTCTGGACATGTTATTAATTGACAACTTTTTTCCGATGGTATATATGTAAAATATACCATAGTATTTTACATCCAAGAAAACATAAAGGCAACCTACTTTAAATACACAAGTTCTCTGTTTCCAAATAGGATAGTCCTTTAAGAATACATAGATATTTGTATTAAACATTTGTTATGCATTTTAATTTGATGAAAATAGATGAGTTTTTAACATGTAGTATTTATTTTGTGATCTAGATGGCTCGGTTATTTTATCACAAACCACAGTTCGCCATTCTGGATGAATGTACAAGTGCTGTCAGTGTTGATGTGGAGGGTTACATGTACCAACATTCAAGGGAGGTAAGTCCATTGCATTTCACTTGCACGTGGGGGATCTGTTGATCAAAGCATTTCATTGCTATGCTGATTGTCCAATTTAAATATTCTACCTGTATGTTATTACAAATTTTGTTTCTCTTTTAAATTAGATTAACATTTAATAATAGTGTGTGCTCTGTTGTTGAGAGTACTCATTTTAGGAAGAAATGTCGTCATTTTACAGATAAATAACAGAATATTATGTTAACATTATTTTGGATTAAATGTTGGGTGTTTTTTGTTCAAACATGGTAAAATGTATTTGTAATCAAACAAAACAATTAGGAGAGGGCATAATAACTTGGCAAACTTGATATAGTATTTTTGTTTTTAAAGCAATAAAATATTTTCAGTCAAACAAACTAATTTCTAGAACAAGTTTACATTGAATATTTAACAGCATAGTAATGTGTATAAGTGTATTATTATACGGATATGCAAAGTGATATCATCATAGTAATGTGTATAAGTGTATTATTATTATACGGATATGCAAAGTGATATCATCATAGTAATGTGTATAAGTGTATTATTATACGGATATGCAAAGTGAAGTCATCATAGTTATATGTATAAGCAGTGTCTGCACTTAACTGGGGTATTTTAGTTACCATCCGGGCAAGTGGTAACAGCACTTTCACTTTCCCGGTTCTATTTTCACTTGCCCATATAATATTTTCTAAAAAAACAAAAAACAATATTGCAACAGATTATAAGAAAAAACACGATTTAAAAAAAAAAATCAATCGCTAGACGGACAACCTTACTGTGGGTTTTCAGTTGCCCGTCGTCGTTTTCAGTTGCCTGGGGCGATCGGGCGACCGTTAAGTTTGAACCATGTATAAGTGTATTATTGTAGGGATAGGCAAAGTGAAGTCATCATAGTTAGGTGTATAAGTGTATTATTGTAGGCAAAGTGATGTCGTCATGACATAAGACTGTTTTGAATGAGCATCTGAATTGTTAGAAAATTGGAATCAAATTTTATAAGATATGAGCTATGTGATGGAGCTTTTTAGATTATGATATACATTTACTACATTCGTTGCTATTAAATTAATTGTCGGTGCATACAATGTAATTTAGTTCTTGGTGTGTTTTTTTTTTTTTCAGAGATATAAAGAAGTGTATAATTCTTGTTTAAAAAAATGAAACACAAAATGTGTACTCTCTATCAACAATTATAACAATACATTATATATGACACACTTTTTCCCTCAGTTTACTGTTGATTATAAATTATTTAAATGTTATGAATTCTTTTGTCAGTAAAATAAGACTTCTTTTTTTCAGGTTGGAATTACCCTTTTTACAGTTTCCCACCGAAAATCATTATGGAAACACCATGAGGTATTTCAAAGCAATTGAAAATATGATTTGTGTATCTGATCATTGTTTTAATCTTGTAAGCTTTCTAGCTTGAGATTTAGCCAAGTGGATAATTTATATTTCTTTGTTTCTAGCCAGTGCTTTATCATTGATATATCTATATAATATATATTATATTGTGTTACAGTGATTTACAGTAATGTGTACCTGAGAAATGGAGTCAAATTATTTTATATAATATTTCTTTAAAATTACTTGAAAGAATTTTATTTACAACTTAGCAGTTTTTAACATTATATATATTGACCCACTTAAATTAAGTCCAAGTACAGTGATTTTACTTGCATATGTGCTTTTTGAGGGTATTTAATATTTATTTAAATTTGAAGTAATACTTCTGTCTCTTTCTAGTATTACCTGAAGATGGATGGGAGAGGTTCATTTGATTTCAAAGCCATCACACCAGAAACCATGGAATTTGGATCTTGATAGTACATCAAATATCTAGTGCTTTTTTGGATCAAATTCTTTCTACATTTTAGTATTTTTTATTAATGAATATATTGTACTGTTACCAGATATGTATAAGAGAATAATGTGGTAACAATGATACCGGTACTACAACCTGTGATTACAATACTGTGATGTGCAGGGCACATTATTTCATGTGTTCTGTTATTCTGTTAGTGTGTCTGTTACACAACTTAAAATAAACTGTCAGTTGGTTGCATGATACATGATGAACAGTTACGAATTCTAAAACTGCAAAAAACATTGCAAACTTCAGAATGCTATTGTGAGCAATTGAGGGAACTGATTAGGTTGATCAGATATAACCGGGCCATAGCTAGGATCTTTCTATTGGGGGGTGGGGGGAGATGAATTATTGGAACAAACGTGTTTCCCAAAAACTCAAATGGTTAATAAAAGAGAATTTTCTAATATTTTTACCCCACCCCTACCTCCTGCTGGTTATGGCCCTCTATAATCCACATGAACAAATTATTGGTTACATAGGTAAGTATAACATGAACTGACTTCCGGTTACGTAAGATTTTAAAATATTATCCCTTGGTGTGAATCTATGTAAGATCTTGCAAATCCATGATAGTTTTCTAAAACAGAAGTCATATAAGTAATACATCACAAGATTACATTAAAGCTACAGAGTTCAGAATATTTTAATGTTATTACACACAGAATTCATAATCTAGTCTTGTTTTGTACTTCCAGAGCCGTTTTTTGCTTCTGCAAGAACAGCATTTTTGCCCTCTGTTAATAACATCCCATTAAAATGGACCTTTATTTGTGTCATTTTTAGTTTGATATATACAGAACTTTTCGTGGTACAAAGATTTTGCAATTGTCTAGACTGCATTCTTTTTTCATGTAACTTTCTTATTGTTTTGGGAGGGTCTTCTAATTCGGTGTTATATTTGAAAGTGTTGAATTATTGTTTAATGTTGTTAAAAACTAATCACAACTGTGGTTAAAGGAAACATGTCACGTGACCTATATTTGGCACCAACCATGTACAATTAATTATAAATTAAATCACCTAAAAAAAAAAAAAAAAACATTTTTTTATTACTTAAATATCTCCGTAAAGAAACATATACGAGCTCTTAGCGGAAATTGCCGATCTTTAATGAGCAGGGCAATCCGAGGTCCGTGACGTCAGAGATGAGTAGTTTGATCTGACGCCTTACATTTCAAAGCATTAGTCCTACCACTCATAAAGAATCTAAGACTTGCACAGCTTACCAAAACCATGAGTGTTCGTATGCTCTAATTTACAAGGCACTTCACTTTCATTAACCTTACTTGTAAACCAACATAAATGACTTGATAGTATAATAAAATTTAACTAAACATATTTCAACAGAACGAAATGGGGTTATAGTATATTTCTCTTCTTTAAAAAAATGCATCATATTATTACACCTATTCAGGTTATGGGTAGGGACCGTAGGGTGCGTTAGAGTAAAAACGACCACTCGCAATACCTGGTCAATTTTGAAATTTTGAAAGTCTACTTAAGGGTTTTACAGAATTATTTACAGTAATGAAACAGGGCGGTTGATAATGCCCATTAACACTACTATAGTCGCAACAGGTTACGCCACAATACCCTGTGATCTTAAAAAACTTGTAAGTATTTTTGTATGTATGTCTAGACAGTGGTAATCACTTACCTGGTCAAGACCTTGCAATATACACCTGCCATCCACGGAAAGAAAGGACCAATTAACTAAAACAACACTCCGCTTCTCAAGGTATCCCGTGGACGAAACATAATAATTATTTCGACACTTGACAGAACAGAACTGTAGTGGTTTATTTTGTATTGAACTTCGTGTTACATGGGTCTTCGGGCGATGAGAAATGTTTTTGTGACATACTCCGCCCGAAGATTTAAAAACATTATTTAAAATTATTGTTTGTTTTCTACACGTTTAAAAAAAAAAATGTAAAAAAAAAAATGTTTTAAATACATCGTACTGACATGTATCCTCATGCCAAATCCCATGTTTGTATATGCCATATTTAATTACTTATTGATGTTACCTTCTTCGGACGGTGAATACTGATTTTGTTATAGTACTATGCGATGTTGGTGTCCAGTCTTTTCTTTTGCGATCAAATACATGCGTCTTTCTTTGGATACAATCCTTTGAAAAACCGCAAAAAGACGATCCCGATCGTTTAAACTGTTTATTTTTACACCCAAAGGCCGCGCAGTACCGCATTGTTGGACTGAAAAGATCGTAAATCCCTTACTCCATATATAAACAGTTAACAACAATGGAAGAGTACAGTCGCCTCTGACGTCACTTCCGGGTTTTTTCCGAACGCTCACGAACAAATATGCATAAACCGTACTTTGATACTGATCAGCGTAATTTCTTCTTTTTAAGTTAACTACACGCATTTTATTGTTATAAACTTATTTGTATATTATTTTTATATCATTTTTCTTTTAAAATGAGCTATAATATGGTTTCGTGACATGTTTCCTTTAATGAAAACGTATTGGGTGTTGAATTTTGAAAAGGCACATTAGTGCACTGAAGTGATGAATTTTTCATTCTTATTTTAAGAATGTTTTAGCCAAGAGACTTTTAAAGAACCGAAATGTTACTTGATTAATCCTTATGTATCATATATCCTTTAATTTCATCATTTGTGTGTTGATTTTAATACTTATTTACAGTTTACATTATAAAAGTATGTTGTTTTGCAAGTCTTGCATGAAAATACAATTATTTTGTTGAAAAACAGAATCTATTGTTTAGATCTATAGAATTACTAAGAGACAGTTTTTTGGCTGTGTTTAACAGAATGTGCTGTTGCGTGTTTAAAATTGTGAAAATGGCATAATATTGGTGAACAGATTTTAAATTATTAAAACAATATACATTTATGTGAAAGACACTCTGTTGTTATATTGTAATTGTGCCTGAAATTTTCATAAACTTTGCAATTTCCATAGGTGAGTTTTAACAATGCTTAAGGAGAATATTTACTAAAAAATACATATGTGTAAAAGTTATAACCAGAATGTTCAGCAATTGTATATCATAAAATATTATTTCTACCAAATCATAAAACATTTGTATGCAATTAGTTACTTAAATTGTGGTAGCCACCTAAACACATATGACTGGTATTTCAAAATATACTGATGAAAAAAAAGAAGGGATAATATGATTTTACCAGACCACATTTAATGCGCAACTGAAGTAGCTATATCTGTATACATTACAGAGATGTAATATGGAATGAATGAATGAATGAATGAATGAACGGGTTTTACGTGCTCATATATCATGAAGGTTTCAAGCATGCCCATCACAGGCTTAGCCTCTGACCTCGCCAGTAACCAAGTCTGGGACAGGAGGGGAGGGATGAGTTTGAGGTGGGCGAATTTGGAATAAAGAATTTAGGAGGTGGGTCAAAGACCTAAAGCTAAACAGATGGCTGACACATTCATTCTAATCATGTCTAGAATAAAAACTTCAGTCCAAAAGTAAAATTTGAATGCTCGGCAGAAATCTTTTTGAGGTGATTTGAGCAATTTTGACAGGCTGTTGTAACCTGGAACTGAATGTCAGCACTGTGGCTATGTCTGTATACATTACAGAGATGTAATCTGGAATGAATGAATGAATGAATGAATGAACGTCAACGGGTTTTACATGCTCATATAACAGTTAACTTCCTGATACTGTGAACGAGGATTTTGGTTGCACTTTATATTTGCTGCTGCTATTTATGTGTTCACTTATTACTTTCCATCTGTATACTAATATTTCACCCATTATTTTGCATAATATTTGGGTTGTGTCCAAAGTTTAACTGCCCACTTTTACCCCCTATCACTGATTTCATCAAACAATGTTCAGTGTTCAACTAAAACATTTCTGTTCAAATCTTATCATTGTTTGACACTGCATGTTATTACTCATATACAGTGCCCAAGTTAAGGTACCAATTTGATTGATTAAGGGTTGGCAGGGGTTACATTTTGTAGGTAACTGTTAAAATGGTAATCTTTTTGTCTAACACTTGATGCTTTATCATAAAGAGATACCTTAATTTTACTGGTATCAAAATTATTTCACTAGTGGTATTGGTAGTACATTGTGGTAGTGTCCATCTAACTCGCCAATTTCAGATCACTTTAGTTTAGTTTCAAGTACAACTAAAATTGTGAATTGTACAAACTTGACATGTGTATATTGATTGTGGCAGAATTGTCAGATGTGACAGTGAAACACCAATATGTTAACCTAATTAACAGGCGCGGATTTAGTGGGGGGGCCTGGGCCCCCCCTATTTTTGGGTCAAGTTATAGATTGTTTTTAATTAGAGTGGAATTACACAAAAATGCACTTATTTCCCAAGAGTCTTTAAATTATATTTTGTTCATGAAAATCATCTTAAAGGGACATTCCTGAGTTTGCTGCAATTTTTAAGATGGTTATAAGTCTAGTTTTCCTCCTTTTTTACCGCTTGGGTAGTAGTCAAGTGGTAATACGCCCATTAAATGTAAGTTTCAGTTGGGGCCTTTATTTATAAGGCAAAGAGCCACGGATTAGAATATTCATTTTGGTCTAATAATGGATTATAAATAATACAAATGACATTCGTCAATGGAAAACCAGCCTAATATGGGAAGGAGAGATGACCACTTTAACTTTAAAAACAAAAAGAGACCAGAGTTTATGAAATTTTGAAAATAACAAAAACAGAATGACAATACCAAAAACATACGTTAATATAGCTATTTTGTTACTCAGATATGAGGAAATCGCGTTTCAGGCCACTTAAATTTCAAAATTTCACAGAGGAACATGCCCCCCAGATCTCCCCCTCAGGGGCCCCCCCCTATTTAAAAATTCTGGATCCGCGCCTGATTAAGTCACTATGACCTACTTTTTATTATGCATTGCTGAACATTCAGTTATTTTTATCTACTCTGAGCCAGTTTAAGGATCCACGGGGTTTGTAGCACAAATAACAGTAGGTCCCCCTTCCCAGGATATATATTTTGACCTGAAGAAAATAATTGTACACATCACCGTGGGGCCATCTACCATGTGATCCTTATTTTAATAAAAACATTTCACCATGCATTTAACACATAACATCTAAGTAAAATGACATGTTGAATAAATAGAAAACATTTTTATATCCAAATAATATTTATTTATTTATGATGTACGTACATTTTATGAAAGAAATACTTGTGTGTATAGAAATAAAAACCTTTTGTAGCTACCAATGAATTATCTATCTAGTGATTGTCATGAATGCTGTCAGCATTTACACTATGCAATAAAATTGAATATTTTTTTCTCAGCATTAGTGTGGGCTAATTTGTTCTTATTATATTTATTTTGTGTGTACTTTGTTTAAACTATAATCTGTTTGTAGCCAGTCAAGATAAAAGAACCAGTGGCAACTTACAAAGGTTTTGTTTGTATTATTGGTAGCAAATGTTTGGAAATTTGTTAACGTTCTCCTCTTCCCCCTCCCCCATTTTTTTTAATGTTCTTAACATCAAGCTACAAATTTTCCCCTCCTTATTAGTCTTCTAGGTTTCCTGTTCATCCTGTCTGTCGGTCTGTCCATCCGTCTGTTCCACATATAGTTTTTGGAATTATTTTTTCACAATGCCTTGAGATATTGAGATGAAATGTTATGTATAACTTAATCATGTATTGTTATATATTAGATATGACTTTCATGGTGATTTACCCATTTTTAACACAGTTATAGATCTTGAACTGTAGTAAATAAGAACATTTGTTGTTTAGACTTGTTTTTAGAATGCTTCAATATAATGATATATATTTTGTATGTACCTTTAACGTGTACATAATAAGTTTAACTTTCATGAAGATTTACCCATTTCTGACAGATATGGCCTTTGAACTTAGAAGATAAGAAAAGTTCTTTTCTGGACTTTTTGCAATGCCTCAGATAATGAACTGGAATTTTGTATGTGCCTTTATCATGTACTGAGCGGGCAGCATGGCCCAGTGGTACAGTGCCCGCCTGATGCGCGATCGGTCTAGGATCGATCCCCGTCAGCTGACCACTGGGTTTTTTTCTCGACATAACCATATGTCCGACGCCGATATAACCGTAATTTAATGTGTTGAGTGCGTTGTTAAATAAACCAAAAACAAAAACATTATCATGTACTGTTATATATGAAATTTGACTTTCTTGACAGAGTTATGGCCCTTGAACCTAGGGGACATGGAAACTTCTTGTGCCCAGTAAATGCTATGGAAGGTATGATTGACTGGTATATCAAAGGTTTTGGTATGTGCTATCCAGTCTGTGGGATGATGCATTTTAAAACATCCTTTGCTAATAATGCAAAAATATAGAGGGTTATATGTCAAAATTACCCTCTCTTTTTTGTATATATCCAATAGCCAATGATTATTAAATGAATGTGCTCCAGTGGTGGCATTAAACAAAACAAACTTTTAACTTTGGCAAATATCTAAGAGTTACTGAGTTATCTCAACTGTGGCTATCTATTCAAGTCCAAGTCTCCATTGTGATTAGTATTCAAGTTCTAAATAACGGAACCCAACTCGAGGATTACCTAATCTCAAGTTGTGTCCGTGTCTGGTGCTGTCATCACTGACTTCTAGGGATTATAACAATGTTGCCATGGCTTTGTGGAGAATGTCCCTTCAACTGTCTCTTGTACATGAAGATCGTCCTGTGAATTAACAGCTGAGCTGTGGCTTACAATAAGCATTTATGAAGTTCTTTTTTAAATTAATTACTATTGTGCCTATATAGTTACGGTCCCAACTCACACAGGATAACATAAAGTTTGTTTTGTTTAATGACACCACCAGAGCACAACAATTACTTTCTCAAAAAGACTGCACAGGAGAGCGTTTTACCAATGGGCTACATTCCAATCCACCCCCCACACCAATCCATCCCCAGTAATTAACACATTAAAAGTACTGTAATAAATAATTCAAATATTAATATACACTCAATGCTTCTGTAACAGTTAAAATATTATTTGCTTATTTATTGGTCCCCTTCTGGTACAACAGGAGGGGTCTATAGGTTTCATCTCCATCCTTCCATCTGTCTGTCTGTCTATATGTCAGTCTATCTGTCCATTCGTTTGTCCCACATGTTTTCCAGATGGGTTTTTTGCAGAAGGCTTCGAGATATTAAGCTGAAATATTGGTATAGCTTTATCATATACTGTTACAGATCAAGTTCAACTTCCGTGATTTACCCATTTTGACAAAGTTACGGCCCTTGAACTTAGGAGATATAAAAATTGATTTCAGGAATTTTGTTTAGAAGGCTTTGAGATACTGAACTGAAATTATGTATATAGCTTTATTATGTACTGTTACAGATGAAGTTTAACCTGCATGACAAATTACCCATTTTGGACAGTTATGGCCCTTGAAATTAGGAGATATGAAAACTAAATTTTAGGACTTTTTGTTTTGCAATACCTGAAAATAATGAGGTGAAGTTTTTTATAGCGTTATCATGTACTGTTACTGATCAAGTTTAACTTCTACAGATGTTTAGCTCTTGAATTTAAGGGATAAGAAAAATTGTTGGGTCAGGTAGGGGATGTGTATTGGTTTAACAGTAGCCTTCTCTCAAAATGATTATTTATAGTTATTTTATGTTAACATTATTTAATAGCAACACAACGCGTGAGGTTCACACAAAAAAACCCATAACAATTAAATGTAAGCGATGTCAACTTTATTTTACGGTGTGGTGCGTCTAAATTTAAAATAAAAAAAGGCTGGTATTATTTACCCAGCAACTTGTTCCCCGACGATAGAAAACGTCCTTGCTTAACCAGCAGTCGGGCCCCGACCGATAGAAAACGGTTATTTAAACGGCAGTCGGGTCGCGAACGATAGAAAACGGCCGTATTAATTTGAACCGGCAGTCGGATATACAACGCCAATTTCTGTTCATAAATGCATCCATCAATGCCGGGTGCGCAACAGCACAAATCTTTACTTGATGACTTACAACAAAAATTCGACCATAGTTCGCAAAGACGTGTCATTGGCAGTAACCCACATTGTTTGACAGAAGTGTACTAACAGTGCGGAGACCGCGTTCGCAGACAGCACTGTATGCACAGTGATAGTGCGTGGCACATTTATACAATTTGCCAACTCTAGCACGAAGTTCGTGAACTCCGCATCGTAATGTAGGCTTTATCTTAATGTAGGTCAGTTTTCTTTGTAACTTATGCGTGTCTTTGTTAAACTAATAACCCTGTGGCAGATCCAGAAAATTATTTGGGTGGGATGGGGGTCAATGACCTATTCCAAAAGGATTCTTTGGATTCTCAAGCTTTAAAAAATTAAGAGAGAAAAAAAAATCATAATAATAAAAAATATATTATATATAGATAGATAGATAGATAGATAGATAGATAGATAGATATACATATACACTACTGCGCAACATTTAAGAAGTGCCCCGTCCTCGACCCCACCCCACCCAAATCCGCCACTGTAACCAGGGTGGGATATAGCTCAGTGATATTTCTCGTTCCAGCCAGTGTACTACGACATATCAAAGGTCGTGGTATGTGCTATTTTGTCTGTGGGATGGTGTATTTAAAAGAATCCTTGCTAATGGCAAAAAGTAAAGTTTGTTTAACGACACCACTAGAGTACATTGATATATTAATCATCGACTATTGGATGTCAAACATTTGGTAATTCTGACTCGTAGTCAACAGAGGAAACCCGCTACATTTTCTTAATGCAGCAAGGGATCTTTTATGTATGCATTTTCCCATAGACAGGAATCCTAATAGAAAAATGTAGCGTGTTTTCTCTCAAAGACCGTCAAAATTACCAAATGTTTGACATCCATTAGCCGATCATTAAAAGTAATCAGTTATAGTGGTGTCGTTAAATAAACAGCAAAGTTGTTAAACCAGCCATGCATATAAAATAATTTAATATTTTATTATAATATCGATAATAATATGTACTGGAACTTTTTTTCTTTTTTTGTTTTGTCTTGCCATTACCTTAACAATCCTGTCTATCCAGGGCTCCGTTCCACGAAGCGATCATAGGGTAGCTATGCGCTTAAAGTAATCTTAGGACTAAGATCGCTTCGTCGAACAGGGCCCAGGTGTCTATCATATGTCTAGCTAGTTTACGAAAAAGATAGTCCAAGGGGCGGAGGGAACCTATGTCTTATAACTATAACTAATACTTGTAGTTGTACGCCAGTAGAAACGATATCTGGAGGTGTGTGGGGAGCATGGGCGTCATTTGGTGGGGGACAGGGG
>JAECMU010083053.1:0-14837 GCA_016106625.1 Dracogyra subfuscus
ATTTAATATTTAGTGGGCGGGATGTAGCTTTGTGGTAAATACTCACCTGCTGTGCAGTTGGTCAGAGATGATCACCGTCAGAGTGCCCATTCAGCTATTTCTCTGTCTAGACAATGCTCCACAACTGGTGTAATAAAAACTGGTAAATTAAGGTACTGACCTGTCATTGGGATTCCGCACATAAACAGATTAATTGCTGCTAATTGGAAAGAGTGCCTCAAGGATTGGCGGCAGCTGATTTCCTCTCTAATTATCCATGTGATCCATAACCATGTATCTGATTCCATATAACAATAAAAAACCATACCTTAATTAAAACATACCTTAATTTTTAACTTTTTTGGTTTATATTTAATTTAGCTTTTTCAGTCCCAGACCAACACACTGGCCATGCCAGAGATAGGACCGGGGACAGTCGTGTCTGAAACCTTTGGGGTATCAATGGCGGATCCAAAAAATCCATTGGGGGTGGGGGGGGAGGGCAATGACATGAGGTGGAATGCCATAGGAACATTGGGGGAGGTTTGGAGGGAAATGAAAATTAATATATAATAAAATTATAACTGTCACAAAATTTAGGGGGAACCTCCTTGATCCGCATTTAGGCATGTAAACAAGAGTTTAGAGACTGAATTTTGCTTTTTGCATCTACCATATTTTTTTAGTTTTCTCTTTGACATTTAGATTTTTCAAATTTTTATTTTTGTCACCGCACTTTTGCAGTACCGGTAGTGCATGTAAGTTTGGTTTTCACAAAAAAAAGAGAAGAAGAAACGACTAACTTACTAACCGCCTATTGCAGGCTCTTGCGAGCATGAGCATGACTCCTCAACCAATCAAAAATCTCGATGCTCTCGCACAAAACCCTGAAATGTGGCACCGTCGGGAGAGCTTCTCGTCACAGACGGGATTCAATCCACTGATATACGGCAATGACGTCGACTCGGTAGACGTGGCGACGCGTGTTGCGATGGTAAGTGTCAGTGTTGTGCGTACTCAGTGTTGTTCTGTGTTTCTGTGTAGATCATTAATGCACCGACGGCGGAGAATGGGCTGCAGGAGACGATGGGTGCCAATCAAGTGTTGTACGGCAGAGACACGGACTGCCTCGATGTCGCAGTCAGAGTGGCAATGGTACGTTCGTTTAATACAAGTCAGGGAACTTAAATTGTATTTTTGAAGTAGCGACATTGCGAAAGAGGCGTTCTTATTATGCATTTATTGTTGCACTGACTTGTCGCATGTGTTTGTCCCGTGCTGTGAGAAAACCTCAATTGGAATGACAAGTCGTGTTGGATTCATGCCAGTTAGAACATGTCCTATGTCTCATGACAAATCCTTTGTGACAAATCCTTTGTGACAAATCAGTATGATAAATCGCGTAATGAGAACGCTGCTTGATGAAATCTGTTTCTCCTGTTACACACTGTTTTAGCCATTAGATCTGTGGAAATCTGCACTTTAGTTGTAGTTAGTTTACACAGTCACATTTTATTGTACTTGTATACAATTTAGTGTTGCGCCCTGTAAATGTTTAGAACGTTTAATTAATGTGACACGTTAAAGGCAGCTATAAATGATTTAATACTTTCCTGAAAGTAATTAAATAATCGTACTTCCAAATTCCTATCTTGGAAAACTTATCATGGACCTGCTGGATATTTAGTCATCACCATACCTCCAACATTTAATACATTTAATCCTTGTGAAATAATGGCGGGACGTAGCCCAGTGATAAAGCGCCCACTCAATGCGTGGTCGGTCTGGGATCGATCCCGTGGTTGCCCCCATTGGGCTATTCCGTTGTTGGGTTGCTTGATATGATGGAGGAGAAAGTGGGTATTGCAGGTAACTGAATTTCAAGTACCAGTTCTTTTCAAAAGCAGACCGTTGCAATGAATTGATGTTTGGTTGTTGTTGTTTTTAAAAATCATATTCACAATTTTTGTTATTTAATTTGTTGTTAATGAGTCAACATTAATATTTTTAAAAATTGAAATATCAATAGTTAATTTTAATATGTTACTTGCAATTCAATTATTTTACTGAAAATAGAGCAGCAGTTAACTTTCTTTATGATAATAGAATACTCCCTGTTTAACTGCAGATAATATAATAAGAAATCGATGCATATTTGTGTGAATAATAACGGTAAATGCTCTGCTCTTGATAACAGAATTATTGCTATCATTGCTATGTTCATGTTTGAAATAATATTAAATATATTACAGATTTACTGAAAGTTTTTTTTAAATATTTTTTATTTTGTTGCTAATCCTTATGAGAGTTCAATAAAGAATTTCAACTTTGATTGTTAAAGTCACGCTCTTTTTCTGTTATTTATTTTGATTAAATTACTGTGCTACTAATGTTTGATGCTGGTATGGCAGATTCGATTTTTCAACTCACCAAATATTCTTGGAAACTTCTGTGAGCACACCAGGACTATGCGACTGTACCCTCGTCCAGTTGTCGCTTTTCAAATGTACAGCTTCCTGAAGTCTCGTCCAATAAAAACACACTTCACAGCCAGACTCGCACGCACACAAGTAAGTTACTTACAGATTAATAGACCTCGTCATTGTTTTACAATTTTACTAATTAGTGGTTGATTAGGATTTATGGTCTGCCCATTAAAGATATCTCCATTTTGAAAATCAAATATGTGAGTGGATTTTAAACAAAAAATATTGGACTACTAGAGTCATTCATTTCAACAAATTTTTGTGCTTGTATTCAGTTAAGGTTCAAGCATGCTGTCCTAGCTATCAGCTATCTGGACTGTCTGTCCAGGACAGTGGGTTAGTTGTTAGTTGGTTAGTGGCTAGTGAAAAAAAAAAGGATGTAGTAGCCATAAACGTACCCATTGAGGCCTTAAAAACTCACTCAGGTTGCAACCAGCACTGGGCTGTGAACCCTGTACCTACCAGCCTGTAGTCTGATGGCTTAACCACTTTGCCATGGAAGCCGGTTACTAGAGTCCAGCAATGTCTTTTATCCTATTATCACAAGTAATTGATGATTTGTTATAAGTGTAGGATTCTACTAGTTCTACTAATATTTAAAGCTGGTGATAGACATTTTAACCAATGAAAAACATGAATAATTTTCATATCGTGTTTTTTTCTACCAGGCTGTCGAGTATTTTGGTGAGTGGTCACTGTGTCCCCTGAATGTGGTGTACCTGCGTGTGCAGACCGGTGTCTACGACCCGTCGCTGATTGGCGACAAACCCAAGTGGTACGCCCAGCACCTGCAGCCCCTGGAGTTCAAGGTGTATGACGATAACTCCACGCTTGGCGCCGCACTCAGCTCCTCCTTGGAGATGTACAGCGATGAAATACCAACAGGTAAACGTAACTCCTTCTCGGACAACATACCCACAGGTAAATGTAGCTCCTCCTTGGAGATGTACAGCGATGAAATAGCCACAGGTAAACCTGGCTCCTTCATGGAGATGTACAGCGATGAAATACCCACAGGTAAATGTAGCTCCTTCTCAGAGACATACCCACAGGTAAATGTAACTCCTCGTCGGACATGTACAGCGATGAAATACTCACAGGTAAACGTAGCTCTTCCTCGGAGACATACAGTGGTGAAATACCCACAGGTAGATGCTGATGATAAATTGAAGTTTAATGAAATAACCAAAAGGAAACATTACTGTTAAGTGAAGTTGAACTCGACCCTTGCAATTTGTGTCAACTTTCAAGAATCACAAATGAAAAGTTGAAATAGAATTAACATCTGCATTTGCTTCACCTTTGTAACTTCAGAGCAAGTCTTGATGACATTTTTGGACATGCTGAAACAATAGTGGACTATGATGCCAGTTATATTTTAGTCAGTTGTGTTCTCATCCTGTCCTATTGTGAAGAGACGTTAGGCATATAAAATTAAAAGACCAAAGCAAAGTGTATTTTTAAAAACATTGAAGCAAACGACCTTTGCCTCAGCATTTGTTTTTTTCAAGGCAGTTGTCTGAAGTGCAATGGGTAGTATAATGAGAAGTTGTCCACTGATTCAGTTTCAATTTGTAGTAACTGATAAATACACTGAAACAGTAAATTAATTAATTTTAATATTGATTTGGTATGTGATTCGTGTGTCAGAGTTTGTGGTGACTATTTCAGATGAGAGTGGCAGTGACAGTGAGGGTGCGGAAAGTACGAGCTCCTCCTACTCCTCTCTCAGCGACTTCGTCACCGACATGGTGAACAGTGAGATAGATGGGGATACCCCAGGTACGACCTACATCCTCTACCAGGCTTAGTACACGTTCATTGTTAGAACCCTACATTTGTCAGGCTGTTTCTGATGTAAGGCTATAACCCAGACTTTGATGAATAACTGCACTACAGACTAGTGTGATATGGGGCACTGCAGACTAGTGTGATATGGGACACTACAGACTAGTGCGATATGGGGCACTGCAGACTAGTGCGATATGGGACACTACAGCCTAGTGCGATATGGGACACTTCAGACTAGTGTGGTATGGGGCACTACAGACTAGTGCGATATTGGGCACTTCAGACTAGTATGATATGGGGCACTGCAGACTAGCGTGATATGGGGCACTACATACTAGTGTGATATGGGACACTACAGCCTAGTGCGATATGGGACACTTTAGACTAGTGTGATATGGGAGACTACAGCCTAATGCAATATGGGACACTACAGACTAGTGCAGTATGGGGCACTACAGACTAGTGCGATATGGGGACTTCAGACTAGTGCGATATGGGGCACTGCAGACTAGTGCGATATGGGGCACTACAACACTACAGGCTAGTGTGATATGGGGCACTACAGACTAGTGCGATATGGGACACTTCGGACTAATACGATATGGGGCACTGCAGACTAGTGTGATATGGGGCACTACAGACCATTGTGGTATGGGGCACTACAGGCCAGTGCGTTATGGGTCACTACAGACTAGTGCGATATGGGGCACTACAGACTTGCTGGTCTTTCCTAACTGCATGTACTATATATTGGACAACATTATTATTCATATAGTAGAAAATAAATAATTCTGTAAAAATATCACACCTGCTATAAAGGATTGGCGCATACCTAGGTTCTGCGACAGTAAGATATACGATTAGCAAGACTTGGATCATAGAACAGTACTTATTTTTATACACTTTGACATTATAAATAAAGTGTTATGCCAAAATATATTGTTAAAAATTGTAAAAACCCGAAACAAAATTACATTTTGTAACACTTCATTAATTTCTTTAAAATGTTTAAAACAGACTATCTGCAGTATATAATATGCATATTGTACAAAACAATATACTAGTCTTGTCAGTTTGACTAATCTGCGATGTTTACATGCATCTGATATATAACAGTGTTATTTTATGCCACATACTAACTATAGTATGTGCCTGTTTTATGAATTACATACTAGCTGTATTGTATAACTGCTTGTTTTATACACAACTATCTGCACGTATACATCAAGTGTTGACAGCCCAATCTCGTTAGGTCCAGTCATGTTTTTCAGAATAAAAGTTATCATTTTAAATTTATTTTGTTCACAAAAATCTGAAAAGAAATCAATTTTATTTATTTATTCATGTTATATAGCCTTTAATCCATGGCTCGACCTTAGCATAAGCCTGGGGTGTTTTGGCTACCAATTTCTCACTCTGGCTACCAGATGTTTAAACCTGGTAGTCTGCAGGGCTACTAAATTATTATTTTTCGCACCTCCAGTTACTCTGCAATCAACAAGATGCTTAAACACCTTAAAAACAAATAAAAAACATCATAAAACTAAAATAAAATAAAAATAAATTATTTTGCTTTTTTGTATTCTTTTTTAAAAGTCTTATTAGAATTATGGGCTACCAGTTTTACTGAGGGCTACCAGATTTAATAACCTGGAAGCCCAGTGGGCTACCACAGAAAAAAGTTAAGGTCAAGGCCTGTTTTAATCATTCCTGTTATTCACGTGGACCCTTCATAAATATTCCCTCAAAATGTATTTAAAAACAAAACGACAGGAAGTGAAATGGTGGACTATTTTAATTTTTGCAAAGATTGGACATGATCAGTTTATGGGCCTAATTCACTAAACTCTTACAACTTTGCAATCTCGCAGTGCATGGACGGTGCAATATCGTTTAAGAAAGCTTTGTGAATTGGGCCCCATGGTTGTCAGCCCTCAATGTATGATTGTAACAACTCCAGCCAGCCTTTTTTTACCACTAACACAGTATAACTCTGCATGAACCGTGCTTTCATTTACCAGCCTTTTACCGAGAGAACCAGGTTCTCGCTGTAGACGAATCGAAAGTGTTCTGCCCGCCTAGCACGCTGCATGTACCCGAGACCCCGGCCAATAACAGCGACTCCGCCTTGCCGGACAGTGACCTCAGCTCCTCGGAGTCGTCCAGCCCAACGTACAGCCAGGATGTACCCAAAGATACTCATTCCAAGGACAGCGAGGTGCTCATGTCTTTTTAGTTCATGTCTTCATGCTAAGTATATTACTGCTGTTCACAGGGTTTATTTGTGTTTACCAGTAAAAGGTGAGATACAGGTTTCTGATGGTGGCATTAACAAAGTTTTGCATTTAAGTCCTATATCAATGAAACTTTGTTTCTAGTTGCACCTATGGATGTTAATCACAGTGCATTGAAAACGTTTTTGGTATGCAAGACATGTAATGCCATGGTATTCTTGGTGGGTTTTTTGTATGACAGTTAATAGGGTAAGTGTTAACAAGTACATCTTAGTGTGGACCTGTGTCCAATATTTCACAAAACATCGTAAACCTAGTTTTGCACATAAATGTAAATTTTTGACTAAACCACAATTCGTATTACTATTATAATACAACAAATTATTGATTTGTGTAAAATATAATATGCTTTTTAACATCCAGTTATAGCTCTTGTTTTGCATTGATCTTTAGAAAGAAAAAAAAAGCCTTTGAAGTTTGAATGAACTTCAAAAAATAAAATTGTATCTTTTGCATATCGGTTTGCTTCTATATCAAATATGTAGTGTGTTGGTTTACTTATATACTAATGAGTGTGGAATGTGTTAGTCTATATTAACATTAAAACATGTTTGGTTTTACCTCCTAAACTATGAGCCCATTGAGCTATTTCTCACTTCAGCCAGTGCATCATAACTGGTACATCAAAGGTCGTGGTATGTGTTATCCTGTCTATGGGATGGTGCATATGAAAGATCCCTTGCTGCTACTCGAAAAGAGTAACCCATAAGGTGGTGACAGTGGGTTCCCTCCCTCGATGGCGGTGTGGTCCTAACCATATATCTGACGCCATATAATCGTAAAATAAAAAAAAATTCAGTACGTTGTTAAATAAATCATTTCCTTCCTAGACTAAGAAGAGTTTATAGTATGAAGTGTATTAGTTGGTTTATGGTTTTACGTATTAGCTAGAACTGTTGTGTACGTTAGCTCCAGTTCAAATGTATCCTGATTGTGTGTTTGTAGAATGAAGACGGCCAGATATTCCGATACGACTCGGGCCATGTGTCCATGATTGGCCAGTCCATCAGCAGGTTTGTTGATTTTTTATCATAAATTTTCTTCTTTTTTTCCCATGGTTGTAATCCAAAAAATCGCAAAATTTCTTGTTGTATTAGTGGATATCAGATGTGGGCTTCCATTGACTTGCATGTTGGTAAATACCAGTAACAGTATCATCATATTTAATATAGTTAAAAGTAAAGACCTGATTTCTTCTTAATCTCAATGATTTGTTGTTTGTACCAACCACATTTAAGAAACAAGGGAAGTCCTACTAGAATTATATTGAATTATTCCAGTAAAATCTGTACACAAAACAGTATACTTAACATCCATCTCCATATGAAACTGAAGATACGTTACACTTTGAAATACTTCTGTTTTGAGGTGAGATATACTTAAGTGGTAGATTGCTTGGTTAATGTTTGATGAGTTATAATAAAAAATTTCCTTGGTGGACTCAAATTTGTCATCATAAAAGTCCGTGTTCCATGCTTGGGACATCAGAAACTGTGGTATGTACTGCCCAGTCAATGTGTAAAGTGCATATACAAGCTATCTATCAGCATTTCTGGTATGAGTAGATTTTCTCTCTGACTCTCTTAAGTGTAAAAATATTGTTTTTAATGTTTAGTAAAGCTCACCTTACTTATGTTAACTATCACTATATGTCACTTATTTGGATTTCACTAAATTTTAAGATCGCTAAATTAATATTTTATTATTTACAGTATAGTGAAACGGACTATGCCCATACTTTGATAAAATACAAAACACAGTTGAATTGTAAATGTTTTATTTACAAATTAACACAGCAGAAATAGTTACTTCGCTAATTTATAATAGGCTGCAAATATTGTCAGGTTTCAGAATGAATTTATATAATTATAATATTCTGTAAGTTAAGAAATAATTATTAAGAAACAAGAACGCATTCTTAATTGGCTGTTCTACAAATAATAATTATGAAATAGCGAATATTTGCAACCTATTTCCGGGTTCATTATGGTGGACTGGGTATAATGAAGATACACAGAGAATGACGTCATGTACCAGCGGACACATAGGCAGTCAGTCACGTGGTACACTTTCACCCGTATAAAAGAGGCAGAGCACATAGCTCTTGCGGGCTTGTGGATTCCCCAAGTCCGAAGACGCACAGGACGGAACTTAGAACCAGCAGGAATGGAATGGTCGCCAGTAAACAAGGAAATGGGATGCAGATATGCATAGGAAATAAACAAAAGGCTTATACAAAAAGGACGCAAAAGAGCGCACGATTCATAAGGACGCAAAAGAGCGCACGGTGCATAGGAGCGCAGTGTGAATACAAGTAAAAGGAATTTTAGCAAACTACTTAATAGTGATATTTAGAGATGAATCCGAAGAAGACTATGTGACGTTTGCGATCCTGTACGCTACATCGTTTTGGTGATACTGTGAGCAGACCAGATAGGAAGTACGGAAATAGGGACTTCTGACTATCGGGTTGGATGCTGATGTTCACAATATAATAGATGTACCTAGGGAGTTGCAGACCGCTACCATTCCATTTCCTGCTGATTATCCTGGACGGGAGTGCTTGGTTGTGCTGTACTTCTGATCAAGATGAGGACTTGTAGTTCGTCTACCACAGACACACGGGCTAAAGGGCTCTCTCTACATGAAGAAACCATAACGAGTTTCTCCCTGTCAGTTCCCCGACATGAACACTATTCGTTGCCTTTTCCAGACCAGTGGTGCTAACTGAGACTCCAGACCGACTACTTAACCCCCGGACCAGGACTCGACCAGTGTGTACTGACTCGTGTATAGTACCTGTTGTTGAAGACAGTTATTTGAGTTACTTCCGTTTGCAAGTTAAAGTGCCAGCATACACTTCCATGTACGTTACTGATGTTGTTTGCTGTTAACATTGTTGGAGTTGCTACCATTGATGTAGGAGTAGCACCTTCCCGGTGCCAGTGAACGTGTTTGTGTGTTATACAAGACTGAACATTCTACAATGTATTCGGTTCGGATTATAAATTGAACTTTGAACTTTATTGACAAATTGCGCAATTTTCCTTGTCAACAACAAACGAGCACGATATAAAGAAATTTATATAAAGGTTCCTTGTTGTGTTGTGGTGTTTTCTTCAGCTGTATACTTTAGACATAGTTATTAATTGGAATTGGACCTAAACTTCTCTAAGACCCTGAGAAGAACTTCTCTAACTTGGCTACGATTATCCATGTCTGGCAGGGTCTCTCCAAACACAATCGTTCGTAATACACACTACCACTTTTACAGGCGCGAGCAATTGTGGACACGAGAGTTCCTTAGTGTTTAGGCAGGGCGCCCCATTACAATATATTAGATATTAAATAGCAGCAGTTTAAAATGTGCTGTTTAAAAATATTTTTCCTTTCCCTGAATGTTTGCCAGCTATAAGATGGATAATGTCTTTGTTATTTGCAGCCGACCCGGCAGTACGAGTTCGCCTGATTCCCTGCGGAAGTCTCCCCATCCACCCAATGTGCAGGTGATCCGCACGACCGACCCACACACGACGGGCTTTGAGCCCTCAGAGAAATCACCCGCCATGCTGAAACCGGTCACAGGGAACAGGTCTTTCTCTAGAAATGACCGGGCCAGCAACTCCAGTGGGGGTTCTAGTGGGTCCACAAGGAAAACACTGAGGGTATGTTGGACATGAAAATAGCTTTGCTTTTTGTTTCCTTTTTATGGTAATTGTAAATTGTTTCACTTTGAAGCTCCAAGTTATCTTTTTGTTATTGTAGATTGTTTTACTTTAGGCTCCATTTGATTCATTTGTAACTAGAGTGTTTCAGTTAGGCACCAAGTAATCATATTGTAGCTGTAAATTGTTTCACTTTCAGTTTCCAAGTGAACATGCAACTCTAAAAATTGTTACACTTATATGTTTCAGTTGATTATATTGTAACTTAGCTTAGCTTAATAACTGGTTTAACGTGTGTATGTACCACTAGGGTTTTGAACACGCCTATCCCGAGTCCGGCCTCCAATAGGATCAGGGGTCTGACTCAGGACAGGGATAACCTAACAAATAGGGTCAATTTTGAACATTAATGCCAAAAGTATAGAAAATGAACATTTTGTAACTGTAAACTGTTCCTCTTTAGGCTTCAAGTGATCATGTTGTAACTGTAAACTGTTTCTTTTTAGGCTCAAAGTGATCATGTTGTACCTGTAAATTGTTTCACTCGAGGCTCCAAGTGAACATGTAACTGTAAACTGTTCCTCTTTAGGCTCCAAGTGATCATGTAACTGTAAACTTTCTCTTTAGGCTCAAAGTGATCATGTAACTGTAAATTGTTTCTCTTTAGGCTAAAAGTGATATGTTGTAACTGTAAATTGTTTCTCTTTAGGCTAAAAGTGATATGTTGTAACTGTAAATTGTTTCTCTTTAGGCTCCAAGTAATCATGTTGTAACTGTAAATTGTTTCTCTTTAGGCTCCAAGTAATCATGTTGTAACTGTAAATTGTTTCTCTTTAGGCTCCAAGTGATCGTGACTCTGACAGATCATCAGGCTCCTCCATTATTTCCACCATCAGCAATGAGCTCACCGACATGGCGCAGTCTGCAACTACCACCATGTCGGAACTCTTCGGTAAGTCTACAGTAAGACTGTCTGGTGATGTCGAATTTCTGTCACACTGTCAAGTCTTACTAAAGTTATGTTTAACAGATCTGGTAGAAACTGTGGTATGCCACACAATTAAAATATTCATATTAATTATATTCTGTTGCTAAGTTGTGTTAATATATGGTTATGACAATAACAAAAATGCTAGCTGAAAGGTGTAAAACATGATCCAAAATATTTAATATTCTGAAGAAAAGCAATTGTTATTGATGTATAGCTTTAGTTTTAATAAATGTATATTTCCAAAATGTGTGATGAATACACATAACATTTTCAGGAAGCAATAAGACAACAACACAGCTACAAGTAAACAAGGGTCACACCCATCACAACGCCAACAAGCCACCTGCCAAACAGTTCACTCCTCTTGGTAAGTCGATCTTCTACTTGGTGTCTGTCTCTTACCTTTTTACATGGGGATAAAGTTTGCTTGATGCGTGGTCGATCTATGATCGATTCCCATCAGAGGACCCACAGGGCTATTTCTCGTTCCAGCCAATGCTCCATAACTGGTGTAACAAACTGGTATGTACTGTCTTGTCTGTGGGATAGTGCATATAAAAGATCCCTTGCTGCTAATCGAAAAGAGTAGCTCAAGAAGTGGCGACAGCAGGTTTCCTCTCTCAATATCTCTTTGGTCCTTAACCATATGTCTGATGCCATATAACCGTAAATAATATGTGTTGAGTGTTTTGTTAAATAAAACATTTCCTTTATTTCCTTTTAATATCTGTGGTCCTTAACCATATGTCTGACATTGTATAACTAAATAAAATGTATTGAGTGCATCGTTAAATAAAGCATTTCCTTTCTTTTTCTTATGTTGGGGATCTTTATATTGCCATACAAACTATAGGTAGGGTAAATTTCATGAGCATGTCTGTCTTGTCAGTTTTCAAAACTCATTTGATATTTCAGGGCTTGAAATTGACAGCACCGACAGAAATTACTATAATTGAGATATGAATAGCCATAGATCAGAGGCTTTACCAATGGTAGCTTTTTTGCTTCAGGATAAAAAATATTGGCTTAAGTTGAAAGGATAATGTTTGGTGGTTATATTAGTTGCAAAAGGTTCTGGTTTAAAATTGCTATAGGCAGGCTAAAAATTTGTCATAGGTGAGTATTTTGGCTGTGGCAAAAATGTTTCAAAATTGTTGTAGGTAATAAATTCTGAAGTTCGTGCCATGATGTTTGTGTCTTGTTTTGTGAGAAGTATTTAATGTTTTTGTATTGTTGAAGGACCCCGAAAAGCATTAGTGGAAAAGTCTGGCCTGGTGAAACATGCGACCAGCAACAAGCCAGAAATGCGCAAACAGCCTTCTGTGGATGCAAGAAGTTCTAACAATAGGTGCGTCGATTCACGGTTCAGTGCTGTAACACAGTGAGGATACTCTTTCATTTCTGAAGAAATATTTTTGTTCTTATGTCTAGCGCGAACATTAACAGATTAAAATTAAGAAAGCCAAAATTTTTAAAATGGCATATTCAGCAATGTTCTTATGTCTAGCTCGAACATTAACAGATTAAAATTAAGAAAGCCAAAATGATAAAAATGGCATATTCTGCAATGTTCTTATGTCTAGCTCGAACATTAACAGATTAAAATTAAGAAAGCCAAAATTTTAAAAATGGCATATTCTGCAATGTTCTTATGTCTAGCTCGAACATTAACAGATTAAAATTAAGAAAGCCAAAATGATAAAAATGGCATATTCTGCAATGTTCTTATGTCTAGCTCGAACATTAACAGATTAAAATTAAGAAAGCCAAAATTATAAAAATGGCATATTCTGCAATGCATTTATACCTCAGGAACATAGGGCAATCTTCTGACAATGCATCAAGTACACACAAAAAGAAGAAAAAACAAAGTCTATCTTTATGCAGTATAAAAAAATAAAAAATTCACCCACTGTTAGTTTCATTACCTCAGATGAAAAATGTTTGTAAATGATGTAAATTTTAATCAGTTATGTAAAACGAGTTTTCTTATTATTGGCTATGTACAACAGTCTAGACTCACAAAATACTCCTAGATGTTTATGGGTTTGTTTTTAAAATAAAAGAATTATATTTTTCATTAATCACAAATAATTATTTTATTGACTGATTTAGTTTATGGTAGGTGAAATATTTCATTCCGCTGAAATCTCGTATTTAAAAATTCCTACTTTTAAAGATTCTTTGAAGATGAACATCCTGTGTATATAAAAATGTTGCTGTTTTTTTTTGTGCATGTGATAAATGTAGTTTGTTGTTGACGTGTGGGGTCTATTTGACAGTGAGAATCAACACTCAACAGTTTCTGAAGGAGGTGGTAAAGAGTGTGCTGGAAGGGCAGGGCGTCAGCTTGTATTTTGTTTAAATTTACATCAGTAATAAATGTTCTATTTGACAGCGAGAACCAGCAGTTTCTTAAGGAGGTGGTAAAGAGTGTGCTGGAAGGGCAGGGTGTCAGCTGGCTGAAGCTGAATCGCATCAAGAAGCTGATGGAGGACGAGAACTACCGCAACTTCATCATCAGCCGCCTCAACAAGAACCTTGACCGCAAGCAGCCCGACGACGTGACACACATGGAAGACGTGGTACGGCAGTTTGTCTTTCAGCAAAATCAAGGCACACTGTAGTGTCTGTAACTGTTTTTTATTATTAGTCACCTAACTGTCCAACTGACTGTAGGTCCCCCTCTGTCATGGAAGACATGGTATGCCAGTTTGTCTTTCAGCTCGGTCCTTAACATGGCACATACTGTAGTGTGTGTATGGCCATAAAATGTCATGGCTTGAACTATTTATTTGAAATATAATTCTGGATGTGATGGTTACAATTCAGGATGACATATTCTGTATGTTAATAAACAGTATTTTGAATTAAGGATGGCATATTCCATATGTTTATTAACAGTATTTTGAATTAAGGATGGCATTGTTTGCATGTTTATAAACAATATTTTGAATTCAGGATGACATATACTGTATGTTTATAACAGGTATTTCAATTCATTTCAGTGTGTAAACCGCACCATCTTCAAGGGCATGCTGACAATTTCCAAAGCCATTGTTCATGGTTTGGAGCACACGTATCAAAACCATGGTCTGGGTGGGATGGCGAGTGCATTCATGTTGATGGAAATACTGCACACCCACTACTGGTGTCGCGAGGTCATTGGAGGGAGCAATAGCAACCGCAGTGACAGTCTCACCCCTGATGTAAGGCAAAACTTTGTTCAGTAACTGTTAAAATTCTTGGACCTAATCATCAGAGGCTTATGTATAATAATACTGACACCACCTTTACTGCTTACATAGGTGTATGGTCTCCCATTTTTGTAAGGGGTGCAGGCTGGCTTTTTTGCCTGAATTAAACAAAAATGCTAGAATCTGGATAACAACATTTATACATATAACGTTGCTGTATAGGGTTGCAAATGAATCCCTACACATTTTTACGTGGATTACAACTAATTTTGAAGGTAGAATGATGAAAATACATGGGAAAAAGGTCTCAGGTAAGCAAATTTTGCCCCAATACCGTATTTGTATCATCTTTAACCAAATTTGAGGTTTTGATCCAGCACTAGGGGGACAGTTGCCCCCCCCACCCCCCATGCCTTTACGCTTATGGAAAGATG
>JAECMU010083064.1:519-11835 GCA_016106625.1 Dracogyra subfuscus
TTCTAACACACCATCTCCACAGCAAACGCAAGAAACAAGTCCATCTGGGCTGGAGCCAAGATGTGGATATTGCACATTCACCAGAAGACCACACTGTAACACACTCAGATTTTCATGATTTTTTTACCATACTATTGACATAACATCTTCTTGCAGCAGGTTCATGATCTCGTCCCCATTTTACATGTTTGTTGTCAAACTCCCTGTAATTTAAAATAGTTTTAACCAAATTGTCTGGCTCCAAATTACTTTTTCTTTTGAAAATGGAACCAAAATTAGAACTGGTTATTCTTTCACTTCTGGCTTCTTGCCATTGCTCATTTTTGTTTTGCCCACGTGTCAACTTCTCAATTTGAATAACATCACATTCTGAAACCTTCATATTATCAAATACTTCCTCAAAATATTCCTGGCATGTTTCAGTCTTTAAGTTAGTGTTATTGTGATACTGAAATGTAATGTTGTGTAATTTTGGAATGTGGGGTTTGTCTGTGTGAAAGAATGTTAGCCAACCAATATTCAAATTTGCATCGAGTAATTTTGTGCGAAATCGGTCTTGATCCACAGTGGACTTGACTGTATGTGTATGTGTATTTTCTGTAGCAGGTACTGGTTTATCAGTGCATGAAGAGTTAGGTGTATCTGTGTTGCTATCCATGGTGTTATTGGCAGTATCAAGCACTTTGGGTTTTAAATGAGAAAAATTCAGTTTGTGTGCCTTTTTTGGACTTGCTTTATTATTTTTAATTCTATTTTTATACTGCTTTTAAGTGTAAAGAAGCATTCTGACCATTGTACAATTATAAATTATATTCATTCTGTTTAATAAACCTTTAAATTTGCTGATTCCGATGTTTGTTCATGTAATTAATGTATATTTATGTTATTGTTACTACAGATATATGTATATTATATTGTTATCTTTGCTGTGCCCATATTCGGGTGTTATGCAAATAAATTATTCTTATAATTATTGAAGCAGGGAGAATTATTACTTCTAACCCCACCAACTTAAAAATATATATGTTATGAGAACCAAGAACAATTTAAGTGGCCTAAACTGATCAGGAACAATGTATTATAAATTACAAGCCCAGTAAGTCCAGTAATAATTAGCAAAATAAAATAAAATAATAAAATAATTAGCACTGTACTCACCCTGCTACACAGTTGCAATTGGCAGAATTGACTTTTCCAGTCACTTTTGAAAGGCATACCCAAACGTCATGGTCAGGATTTTAAAGTTTAATTGATGTTGGAATTGAAGGCAGTACTTTGCATTTGATGATGCAGTGTGAACACACGTCTGAAATAGCATTGTATTGCAACGAATGCACGTGTCTGTCTTCGTAGTAAACTTTTGACCGCATCTGTCTCTTTGCTTTCATTGTTAAAACTAAGTAATTGTAAATGTCATTGTCTGTAAAATTTTGTATCACAGATAAGTCACTGGACCAGTTGAACAATGTAGACGGATCGGGTATTTGCTTGCCCAGGGGTGTCGTAAATTTTTCAGTCCACGACCTTTCCACACACAAATTGTCCTCGCTTTCTAAGTCATTAATTCTTAGAAGATTTAATTTTCTAACACCTTTTGACCTCACTACTAATGCTGCTTTGCTCCCCATAACTGGTTGACTGTGTCGCCTCAAATATCTTTTCAACTCCTGTACTTTTAAAAAATCGATTTCTTCATCCGTAAAATGGTAGTGCTCGTCCATTGTTAGTTTGTGAAATGCACTTACCAGATGTATTACCTAACATTGCACGCCTGCTGGTGGCAAAGGGAACTAACCAACTTTTGGTACCTCCCTATAAACAGTAATAAAATACTCTTTCAAGGGGAGATAACCACAAAGTAAATGGTTAGCATAAGATGAATATATTAAATAAATTACAAGTGAATATGTTGTGACAAAATAAATACTTTAAACTATTAAACATAATTGCAAGTATTATTTTAAATACTTTAACTCTATTAAATATTATAATTACAATATAATGACATTATATATTAATAAGGTAATTAAATCATGTGTGACAATAAACCATCACTATACCATACCCTGTATGTGGTACACGGGCGCACGACAATGATTCACAAGTGAGTTGTCACTACTGTGATAAACCTGGGGAATAATAAAATATAACTAAATACCTAATGTGGATTATTAAGCATTACCTCATTACAAACAAACAAAACATAGAACATTCACACTGCATACACCCATCTGCATACAGTAAATAATATTATTAGAAGTATTAAAATGGATAACTGCTTAAAATATAAAACTAAGCATAACATACAATCTTTAAGCTAAATAATTAATATTATATATTGTTAAGATTACTTTTAGAAACTATTTAAACAATTAACAATTAGTTATAGTTACTCACAAAACTTCTAATTAAATTATCAAAATAACTTAAACACCATTTACAATGATTAAGTTCTACATAACTATATTATATTAATTTGTTGTTTTAATAATGTTTAACTAAAACTATTAAACTAATTTGTACCTGTCAATGTAATCGGTCCTGTCACAAACTCATGTCCAACATATCTGCTGTCAGTGTGATTTGTGATCATGAAAAGCATGCAGTGCTATTATCTATTCAAATAAAGGATGCCTGACTAAGAAAACTATTAAAATAAATACTACTTGGCAGACAACTATATCTGACAAATGCCTAAAACATAATATAAAAAATAGCAAACTATTTACTTAATATTACTAAAATATTACTAAAATATCACCTGCCACACTTATACAAGCCATAGGATTTCAAATTTAATGGGAAACACTTGTTGGGTTCCATGCCCTGAGATCACGGGAACCCATTGGAAGCTGTTTTTAGGTTCCATAAAAAAAGGTTATGGGAACCCATAATGTAATGGATTGTCAAAATGCTAATGAAATTGAAAACAATGTTACACACTGTTACTGTTAAGACCGCTAAATCTCACTGGTGGTAAACTATTGTGTTACATTTGTGTTTAATTATCTGCAGGATGTATGACCTTTTAAATGAACTTTAAGCAAACTTGCAATTTCATGTTATTTATAAGATGACGAAGTTGGGAGTGGGCTTACTTACGAATGAGGGCCAAATTTCTTGAATGCTATCAAACCGGAGGAGGGTTTATTCAAAGACATGGGCATATTTCTGGTCAAATACGGTACATGTATATATATATATATATATATATATATATATATATATATATATATATATATATATGTATTACATATACATGTAGATAAATATTTTTAAAAATTTAATCGACATAATAATCATGGTAAACAACATTTTGGCTCCGTGGTTTTGCAGACACGCTACTGGTAATGATCGTTACCGTGAAATCTGATGGCCTGTCATATATATTTATATATATATTGTCACAATATGTTGATTATGGAATTTGGAAGTGAATTAAGGCACTACTATTGGAGGTATACAATAAAAAAAAAATCATGGATATCAGATGGGGAAAATATTTTACAACAGAGAAAATACAGGGAATTTTAATTTCCTTTAATTACTTTTACATTTTCTCCAATTTTTGTCCAAACATAAATCGTAAAAACACTTTTACATTGACATGGATTGCACATATTAGACTGGAACCGTATTACCTATAGCCCATCCCATCTGCTTTTTATGAATAATTTAGGTTTGATTTGACATAAGAAGAAAAGTAAACGTGTTTTGTTAATAACAAAAAACTTTAATTTTTGTGTGCAATTACAAACATATTTGGTTCAGAAATGAATAATACTGTAATACATATCATATTAAGAAAACAACACTTATAGCATTATGGTTGCCATTTTGGTTTATGGACTGGATGTCTTGATACAACATAACTTGATTTGATTAATTTCACCACAGAGGGAACAACAAGAAAATAATCAGGAGTTATCTCATATAGCAAGACTACACCGGTCTTTAAAACAAAATGGCGGCCATAATGCTGTAAGCACCATTTTCTGACTATGGTATGTATTACACTTTTATTTAGTTATGAACCGAATATTTGTTTTTATTGCACACAAAAATGGCAGTTATTAGTTATTTCTTCTTATGTCAAACCAAACCGAAATTATTTACAAAAAAGCACTTCTATAAAAGAACAGACTATACATGCATGTATGTTGATTTTGTTAAGATCTCCTAGGATAAAACATACAATTTTTCACCGTCTTTCATTTTTATTGTCTGTGGAATACTCTTCAAGAGGGATGACATAATCAATCTGATGTCATGATGAGTGTGTTATACACCTTAGCGCATACCATGACATTGTTAGATTACGTCATATCAATCAACCGCTCTTGAAGAGTATTTGATAAACAAGCAGAAAACTGCATGTATTTTGCACTATGCAATCTCGACAAAGTCGATATCAGTGATATTGTTACAGTATCACACATGTATGTGTCACTAATGGGTTTTTTTCTTCACAAGTTGTGTCCGGATGCATGTAAACTGAAACTGAAAATGGTATCATCTCTGCTTTATATAGGGGGTTTGTTAAAAGTGTTTTTATACGCGATGTATGGGTCGTATACAGAACCATTAAACCACATGTAGGAATAACTTGTGATGGTGGTTGGTCCAAACCAAACTGTTAATCCATCCTATTGCAAACATTTCGCATAATTAGACTGGAATCATACCTACATATTCATTAATATAGATGTAACCCTCACTCGGTGGAAGTAAGACAGAACTTAGGTGCAGGTTCAAATATTTATTTAGTTAGGGGAATAAAACCTGAAATACATAAAATATAAAACAACATTTACCACACTGTTCAAAATATATACAAATACAATACATATACGCGTATCTCAGTGGGTTAACATGTACATTCTATAGATACAATAATACATTTAGCGCGTACTCACGAATATACATATATATATATGATACGCGTTAACCGTCATAAAAACGTTAATTAATAAAATAATATGCTCACCAGAACATCTGGATTTAGCATGCGCTAAACACCCAGCAGATATACAAATAATAATTTAACAACGACTTTGCAGTCGGTTAACATAAAGTTACATTTCACAGTGGTAAATATATGTGTGTGTCCTCGGAGGAAAAGGGTAGCAATGCGAAGGGTGGGGTTAATTAGGAAAGTGAAAAGATGGGATTTTAACTAGCATGCATTAGAATCTGTCATAGGTCAAAGTACAATGTATTCAGTCACACGTAACCTGTCATGAATTTCACGTGCGTCGGACAATGCCCAACTGCATACCACAGCAACATTGCTGACCAATTGATAACTTAATAATATAATGCAGCCATTCATAACATTTAATCAATCATTAAAGTATTCAACCTGGAATAAATATAAAGTTAAATATATTTGTTCGCTAATAAATATATTATTATTATAAATTATACAAAACTACCCTGGGTTACATACTTCCCCCCTTGACAATAAATGTCTCCTGACATTTAATCTTCAGTGAACCTATGTAGAATAGTTGTGCAATGAAACTATTTCTTAAACAATATTATTCAATACTCCATCTGCAAGATAAGATAAAAACAAACATTAGTACTGATAGCAGTGATAAAATATAGCAATATCTGTGTTGAAACATCACAGAATTATATTAAATAACTCCTTTTAAAAACATGCTGTAGGTAATAGTACTATAACACGTTTTGCAACATGATAATATATCGCTAGTTGCAGCAGCACAATGCAATGTCACCAGGAGTTAAATTTTCCAACTCATACCTTCAGCAGCATAACCATGAAACACCTTAAAAACTAGTTAAAATACTATATACACGTCATAAAATATACCTGGCACACCATTTAAACAAATACCTCATCATGTACCTGTTGGTAATATACCCAATCTCCAAATCTATCAGGAGGTTTTCGATTCCGCCGGGAATGTCTATTTATTTGCTCTGGAGTTTCCACAGATTCTTCTGATACAACATTATCCACAGTTGAGTGTTCCTCGTCCAGGATACTGCTGTGTCTCTGGAAACTGTCAATCACCATCTCCCTAGAAGTATCCTCTTCTAGGTGAATTGAAGTCTCCAAAGATACTGGCACTGATCTTCTTCGCTGGGGAATAACATACTTCACGTATGTCTGAGAACTGTCGCTTCCTGAACCGGAAGACTCAGAACTCGACACAGACTCAACTCTTGTTCGATTCCTGACCATATGCGTAGGTTTAACCTTGCGGTTAATTTCAACAAGTTCCTCAGATGGTAAAGCGTTAAAGGGCAGTAACATGTTACGGTGAAGTGTCCGAAAGGGCCCTTTCGTGGTTTCACTCTGTACCCTGTAAACGGGAATATCAATATTTGGAATATGTTACCAAATACGGTTCCTGCTCCCATCTGTCAGCTAATTTATCTTTTCCCTTCACACCAACTTTCCGAACCAGCACTCTGTCTCCAATCTCCAACTTGGAATCTTGAACTCGTTTGTCGTATCTCTCTTTATTCTTGTCAGAAGATTTTGTAGCTTCATTTGCTGCTGTTCGATAAGCAAACTGCATTCTTTTCTGGTCTTCTGATCTGGTGCTCCTTCACTCCGAGGTTCTGTGCACAAGAATGTGTCAACAGATAATCTTGGGTTCCAACCAAACATTAAGAAATGTGGTGAATAACCTGTGGCATCACTCTCTGTTGCATTGTAGGCTTGGACCATCGGAGCTACATATGACTTCCAATCAACCTTCTGATTTTCCTCCAACGTCGCCAACATTTTCAGTAATGTCGGGTTAAAACGTTCCACTGATCCATTTCCCATTGAGTGATAAGGTGTGGTCCTTGACTTCTGGATTCGAGCCAGCTTACAAAGCTCCTTTATCACTTTGCTCTCGAAGTTTCTGCCTGATCGCTGTGAAGTCGTTCAGGAAAACTATAAAACAGGATAAAGTTTTCATAAAGTGCTTTAGCTGTAGTGTGAGCTGTTTGATTCCGACATGGTATCGCTTGTGCATATCTCGTAAAATGGTCAGTTATAACTAAAATAATTTCATAGCCACCTTTCGAAGTTTCCAAGCTTAAGAAATCCATACAGACGAGTTCCATGGGCCTTGTAATTTCCACAGGAACTAATCCTGCAGCAGGCCGCACTGGCGTCTTACGCCTGATACATCATCCGCATTGCTCCACTCTCCTGTTAATATCAGTTTCAAGACCAGGCCAGTAAAAACGTTGCTTTGCCAACCACAAAGTCTTTTCCTTCCCTTGGTGACCAACATCATCGTGGACACCCTTGAACGCTGTATTCCTGTGCAGCTCTGGTAACACAAGTTGTTTCACCTTTTGTCCATCCAAAGAAGAGTTTCTGTACAGAATACCATTGACCAACTCCAAATTCTTTCTTTCTCTCAAGTATTTCTGTACAGCTGGAACCTCTCTCCTCATGTCGTCTTCCCTGGGAAACAAACGACTTCTTACCAGATGGACAACTCTACAAAGAGTTTTATCCTTTGCCTGCTCAGTCTTCCAATCAATGTTGTTGAAGGTATCCATGGGACGTACATTCTCACCGGCCGAATGAGAAATATTCTGACTTGATACACTCCCAACTAGAGGAAGTGAAGATGTTGCTGCATAGCAAACTGCTTTCACCACATCTGCAAATAAATCTGGCTTTCTAGATAGACCATCAGCATCACCATTTAACTTACCAGCTCGATACGACAAAGTAAAATCATAATTTGCCAATGATGCAACCCATCGGTGACTTGTGGCTTCCAGCTTAGCCTTGGTTAATATGTAGGTAAGTGGGTTATTATCTGTGACAACATGAAAAGTATTACCATAAAGATAATCATGGAACTTGTCAGTTATGGCCCATTTCAAAGACAAAAACTCCAACTTATGCGCTGCATAATTGTGTTCACTTGTCCTTAGCCCTCGACTTGCATAAGCGACCACTTTCTCTACACCATCTTGTTTCTGGTACAGAACAGCTCCCAATCCTGTTCCACTGGAATCTGTATGTAGAATAAATGGCAAAGAATAATCAGCGTAGGCTAACACAGGAGATTGTGTCAACATCCTTTTAACTTTCTCAAAAGCTACCTGCTGATCACTGCCCCATTTATACTCCATCATCGGTTTCTTCTTCTTCTTGGACTTCTTCGCAGCAGGACTAGAACCATGACCTTGAAGTAACATGTTCAATGGTTGTACTATCTTCGCATAATCCTTGATAAAACGCCGATAGTAACCTGTGAAACCCAAAAATTGTCGAAGTTCCTTGATGTTAGTTGGCACAGGCCAATCCTTCACCGCAGAGGTCTTCTCTGGATAAGTAGAAATACCATCTTCCGATACCACATGTCCTAGATAAGTCACTGATGTTTTGAAAAATTCACACTTTGAAGGTTTTAATTTCAAGTTGTGTTGGACAAGTCTAGCGAAGACTGCTTCTAGACGTCTCACATGCTCATCAAATGTCTTCGAAAAAATCAGGATGTCATCAATGAAAATCAGACAGGTCTTTAAATGCATCTCCCCCATACATTTTTCCATCAATCTTTGAAAAGTAGCTGGAGCATTAGTTAGGCCAAAACCCATCCTGTTGCACTCATAACATCCTAACTTTCCCACTGTAAATGCTGTCTTCTCTTTATCTTTCTCCTCCACTTCTACCTGGCAATATCCAGACCGAAGATCTAATTTGGTATAATATTTAGAACCATGAAGAGTATCTATGACATCATCGAATCGAGGAAGCATATAACTGTCTTTATGAGTTCTCGAATTCAAAGTCCTAAAATCCAAACAAAAACTTAAGGAACCATCTTTCTTCCTTACCAAGACAATGTTTGAAGCAAACGAGCTACTGGACTCTCTGATAATACCTGCATCCAGCATTTCCTTCACATGTTGTCGTACCTCGTCATACATGCCTGGCAGAATCTTTCGATATGGATGCTTGAATGGTTTGTCGTTGTCCAGATCTATATTGTGCTTCACTAGGTCAGTGTTGTCAATATCAAGTGGACCAGTTGAAAACGCATGTTTCCGCTTGTGAAGAACCTTTCTCACCTTAATCAGTTCATCTTCACTCAAGCTACTGCTGTCAATATGTACCCCCAGTTCGTCCGGTGAAGATCCACTCAAATCATCACTGGGCACATCACTTTCTGCTAAATTGTCAACAACCTTAACCTCCTGAATGTTGCAAAGATCCATTCTTGGCTTAATAATAAGAGGCTTAGCAGATATGTTGCAAATCTTCACTAAAAGTCGTACACTTGATTTGCATTGATCCAACTTGATCACTCTGGGACAAACTGTATATTTGGAAACATCACCAATACCTTCAGTCACAACCTCAGAAATATGATAATCTACCCCTTTTGCCATTCCACTCACCACAATCGACTCATATGGAGCTACGTGTATGGGTCTTTTGTTCAGTGATTTGACTACATAAGAATTACAGATGATGCTATCAAATGCAACTTTCCATGCAGTCGGAATAACAAAAGAATCTGTATCCTCTGAAGCAAAGTCCTTACATAACCTTATAATATTGGTTCCAATAATAACTGGACATCCCGCAGTGAACTCTGTGTCATGTACAACCAACACTGGAACAGTAAACCCTGTGTTTGACAAAAAAGGAATTGTGATTGAACATTCAATGTAGCCCAAATATTTTAAAGAAGATCCGTCTGCCACTGACACCTTTATTCCTAGTGCATCTAAGTTATGCAGATCAGGCTTATCTTCTAAACCTCGGTATCCACTCTCTGAAATGGCCATCACCATCGAATCCACTATCAATCAATGCTGTCATTTGCTGGTCCTGAATATATATCAAACCCTCAATGGATGAACCAATAAGTCGTTTGACAAAAATTTGGCCTAGAGAATGTTTATCCTCAATGACCTCTGGTTGGCCAACATCAGAGGTCACTGCCCGTTTGGGTTAGTGATCTCATCCTCGTCCAACATACCTTGGTGCACCACTTCTCCTTGGTTAAAGTAACCTCTACCTCGTGGATGATTGGAATGTCCTCTTCCACGCTGATGGATGTATTTACCCCTACCGCGTGGTTCGTTGAAGTTTCCTCTTCGTCGTGGTTCATAAAAGTTACCTCTGCCCCGTGGATAATTCAGATTCCCTCTGTAATTGTCTCGATTTGGAAACGTGCACTGAGAACTATGTCCTAAGCTACAAGTATCCAGTTTCCTCAAAATTTGATTAAACTTGTCCTCAATCTTATCATTTAATCTTGTTTCCAAAGTCTGCAGTTTCCTTTCAAATCTCTTTTCCAAATTCTCAACTAACTCTGCACCTTCTGACATTACTGAATGTTGGTAAACTTTCTTTCCTGATCCACCAGTGCTCACTATACTGAGTTCCTTCTCGACCTTCACGTTGGGCTCCATTTGTAACCCTCACTCGGTGGAAGTAAGACAGAACTTCGGTGCAGGTTCAAATATTTATTTAGTTAGGGGAATAAAACCTGAAATACATAAAATATAAAACAACGTTTACCACACTGTTCAAAATATATACAAATACAATACATATACGCGTATCTCAGTGGGTTAACATGTACATTCTATAGATACAATAATACATTTAGCGCGTACTCACAAATATACATATATATATATATGATATGCGTTAACCGTCATAAAAACGTTAATTAATAAAATAATATGCTCACCAGAACATCTGGATTTAGCTTGCGCTAAACACCCAGCAGATATACAAATAATAATTTAACAACGACTTTGCAGTCGGTTAAAATAAAGTTACGTTTCACAGTGGTAAATATATGTGTGTGTCCTCGGAGGAAAAAGATAGCAATGCGAAGGGTGGGGTTAATTAGGAAAGTGAAAAGATGGGATTTTAACTAGCATGCATTAGAATCTGTCATAGGTCAAAGTACAATGTATTCAGTCACACGTAACCTGTCATGAATTTCACGTGCGTCGGACAACGCCCAACTGCATACCACAGCAACATTGCTGACCAATTGATAACTTAATAATATAATGCAGCCATTCATAACATTTAATCAATCATTAAAGTATTCAACCTGGAATAAATATAAAGTTAAATATATTTGTTCGCTAATAAATATATTATTATTATAAATTATACAAAACTTCCCTGGGTTACATAGATATTGTTTTCCATCAAACTCCTGATGGGCAATCATGTACCTCACTGGAACTCTTGTTTAATATGGAAACTATCAGAGGAGTCTTATAATGTACCTCACTGGTACTCTTGTTTAATATGGAAACTATCAACAGAGTCTTAGCATGTACCTC
>JAECMU010083086.1:2155-14559 GCA_016106625.1 Dracogyra subfuscus
GGGGGGGGGTGTTTGTTTTTTACGGAAAATGTATACTGGAAACAACAGAAGATATCACGTGCAAATCCTTTATTTCTATTCAAATGTACTTCTTTTTTTTTTAAATTAGTATTTCCTTCTACAAGAAACTTTTTACAACCAAATATTTCCCCACAATGTATTGTGTCATTATAAATTGTATTATTCACACGTGTAATCTACATATATCATTTACAAAACATTTCACGTACTATCACCAAATGTCCTCAGCGCCGCCTGTCGGTGCTTTCATTGTTACACATTCTTAAATTGTATGCAAGCGGTTTTGATAGCATGCACAGAATGTACAGTAAAAAAAAGAAGTAAGTCTTTGAATCTACTCTCACAAACGATAACATGCTACATTGATTTTTCTGTCAGGTGTATATTAACATGAAAATAAATTATATAATATATAATTATATAATTTTTCAGCTCTTCCAGGAAAAACGACTTATACGCTCATATATGTTTTGGCAGCTACTACGGCGGTATTTTTTCTGCTGTTTGTGATGTCATTTACAGCCATCATTAGGTAAGTAGTACAACGAACTTTCCAGGTCATCATATTATTTATTGAACAGTAAACACACGTGGTGTTTAGTAGTACATGGTGAAGTCGTGAACAGCGGAGCTAAGTTCGGAGATTCGTATAGGAAAATTAAAGGCATACTGTCACGTATTTAAGGACCTGATTTCTCTAAAAATGTATAATAAATGAAACTTACATTATTCGTTTGAAACCAAATCTAGCTTTTGCATCACCTTAACTGAACCATGATGGACTAAATTCCATGTTATCCCACTCGGCAATTTTAATTTTTGAATTATGGACCATTGCCATAATTCACTTATTTTCACAAAATGTCATTAATAAATGGTGTATGGTGGTTATGAAGATGGTTGAATAAAGTACATTTAGGGACAAATCAAAAAACTTTTCAGGTATTACTTTGTTAGACCATTAACAGTGATATGTGACAGTATGCCTTTAACCAATATATTACTGAAAATATAATATATTGTTCTCAAGTTGTTACTAGATGCTTCTATGTCCTGAGGGTATTCAAAACATTTTATGGTAGACAGTTCGAGGATATATACATATTAAATACGATGCATCACTGACCAAAATGATGTCTGATGCCATTCCATATTATTATGAACTTGTGCATAGGGTTTTTTTTTTTTTTTTTTTTTTTTTTTTATGAAACACTTACACAGTTTGGTCATCATTTTACATGAAATGATGGACACCAGGCAAATGAGATGGCAGTACTCTTTACGTAATGAGAGGGTCATAACTGTCCACATGTCCGTCTTGTGCACTCTTACGGTCATGGTATTCGGGCTAGGGCAGATATGCTACGCTTTCACGGACACCTGATATCATCACTGTTTTGTCAGTGATTCCTGGATGCATGCCATCACATATATAGGTATTCCAATGACGTCTGCTCTGTTCTCGTTCACTTTAGTAAACTAGTCTGGGAGTGGCAGTCCTCTTTTGAGCGGCACAAGAATGATGTAATGTCCACGGGCCGTATGCATGACGAGCGTATAATTATTTTAGCCGCGTTTATCTTCTAACCAGCGTATAAAAACTGAAATTTTCTATGCATGAAGCATGGTTAGGACTAAGCAGAGGTCTTGAACACGGATAAAGTTAAGCGCCGGTCACAACCCACTGTGCATGTTTTTAGTCCGTACGTATTTTTGGGAGGACATGGCCGCCACGTTTTTCTGAAAACGTGGGGAGGGAGTGGCAAGAGTAGGAAGGGAGTACGTCAACGCACGTCACTCGCACGGTTGGGCAGGGTGTAAGTACGTGGCCCGCATGTCACGCCTGGCCGTGAGTGGTTGCGTGCATCGTACGTTGCGCATGTGGTAAGTGAGTTGTATGTGCTTACAACGTGCTTACAGCGTACGATCTCCGTGCGATTGCCACGTTATCTTACGGAGGCCGTACTTACATGTGCTGCTCACATATGGTGTCCGTACTCACTCGCATGTTGTAAGTGCGTGCAAGTGCGATGAACGTGAGTTTTTCCGCCCGATGTCGGGGGTATATATAGGACGACCTTCCGAGGTTCTCCAGAAATCCCAGCTCCTGCTGCCTCAAGATGCCGCCCATTCCACCGCAGAGACTCCGGGTTCTGATGCCGCAAGAGCAGCTTCAAGTGGCAGCGCATGAGGACGACGTGGTATTACTTGCCTTGATACGGGAGAGGGAGAGGCAACAGGGACGCCGACGCAGGAGATGGTGGGTTCGCCCATGGATCGAGAGGAGGAGGCTTTTCGGGCACTACGAAACGTTGTTCCAAGAGCTAGAGCGTGAATCGAGGGGGGACTATGTCGGATACATCCGAATGGACCCCAACCTCTTCCCCGAGCTCCTGCTCCGAGTGACCCCTCGAATCACCAAGGGCCCAAGGTGTGTGTCTTCATTTCTGCCATAACAAATGCTTTGTTTTGCTTTGTATTTCAGGGCTCACCCTGTGTATTGCCAAATTAGCCAGTTGCTAATTTTTATATAAAGTGGCTACAACATTTGATCTTTGGCTAATAAATTATGCCCTAAATTGACCACATTTTAATAACTGTGAAGGAAATACACTACATATCTGAAAATTGGCTAAACCAAAATTTGTTCCAGTGTGAGCCCTGTATTTGCTTAAAAATATTGTCTTATCATTTCACGAATACATTCTATTAATCCATTAATATATATATTAATGCTATTAATACATTTTATGTTTCAGGAGTCCCCACCCTCTGGAGCCTGGCCTGAAGCTGGTCATCACCCTTCGCTGCTTGGCGACGGGGAACAGGCTACAGGTCCCTTGCCTTCGACTTCCAGGTGGCACACAACAGCATATCCAAGTTCGTGCCAGAGGTCTGCACCGCCATCTACGAGGAATATGAGGAGGAGATTTTCAACATGCCGTCCACAGAGGACGAGTGGAAAGCCGTCGCCCGCCAGTTTGGAACGAGATGGAACTTTCACCACTGTTGTGGGGCAATCGCCAGAAAACACATCACCATCAAGAAGCCCCCAAAAAGTGGATCGCTCTATTACAATTATAAGCGCTTCTGTTCTGTGGTGCTCCTGGCCATCATGGATGCTAACTATTCCTTCGTTTGGTGCAAGGTGGGGGCCAACGGCTCCTTCTCAGACGCAGGCGTGTTCAACCAGTCCACCCTCTGGGGGGCACTGGAGGACAACATTGGATTCCCTGCACCGGATCCACTTCCAGGCGACGACCGGGACTTTCCCTACTTCATCGTGGGCGACGATGCCTTTCCCCCGCGAAAGCTGCTCATGAAGCCATACAGTCGCCGTGCCATCACCCACAAAGAGAGGGTGATGAACTATCGGACCTCTCAGGCCCGTCGTGTTGTGGAGAACGCTTTTGGGATATTGGCTCACCGGTGGCGGTGCCTACTCACCACCCTGCAGTTGGAGCCTGGCAATGTGTTTCACATTGTGTTGGGCTGCCTCACCTTCACAATTGGCTGCGAAAGCGCCGGCCCGGACTACAGGACCTTAATGAGGACCGCGAGGATGAGGATGGCAACATGGTCCCCGGGGCCTGGAGGGAGGATGTGCAGATGACGGACCCAACCAGATGGTCGGCCAACGGGCCTAAAGGGAAGGGAAAACCCTGAGAAATTATTTGGCGGACTATTACAGTTCCACACTTGGCCGCATACCATGGCAAGATTGGGTTGTTTGAACACATGAACTCATGATACTCATTTACTCAGGACCTCCTCGGGCCTGGGCCTGTCCAAGAACTTAATAAGAAGGTCGTCGATCTTCGCCTTCTTGCTGGCCGGGGGCTTGGTCTTGCGGGCGGCTGTGGAGGTGGAGGAAGATGGAGATGCTGGCCTGGTGGGGATCGAGAGTAGTGACTCCTCATCCTCGCTTTGCTCTCCCGTCTCCTCCAGCTGAAAGTGACAATAAGTTTTACACATTAATAAGTTTCTTTTCTTCAATTTACATGTTCTGAAATTTAAAAATGAATGATTACATGTTTGTACCATAATATATTACATGTAAAATGTACAATTGTGTATTGTAATGTTGTCATGTTTAAAAAGAAGAAATGTCTATCCATGTAATAACTCTGTAGAACATCTTTACCGGTGTGGTCTCTACAGTATAGGTGCATGGGACAATATAGGCCTTCAGGAATGCGAAATTCTGGAGTTGCCATTTCTTCCTTGCTGTGAGAGGTTTGGTAGCCTGGCCTGACTTGGTCTTGTAGAGTTTTCCCACTGAAGTCCGCATGTGTTTGAACCAGCCCTTGATCCGTTTTGCTGTGGAACAGAAAAAGAAAGTACCAAATTATTGACAATACCAATAGGTCAAATAACTGATGGTACATTATATGGTACAATCCTACTTGGACAACTGTTTCTCCTGAAATAAAATGTACACAGCAACACGTGGAAAATGAGGGTATTTACTGGTTGTGTGGAGTTCCTTGGCCAGCTGATCCAGGAGTTTATCCTTCTGTTGCTGCTTCTGGTAGTTTGGGTGCGACTTATCGTAGAAGGCCGGGTTGATCATGAAGAACTCAACCAGGCACTCCTCCTTTTTCGCCGAGAACAAGCAGTTGGTGTTCTCCTTTGTCACACCCCCTTCTTCATGTGACCCCCTCTCCGATCCACCAGCAGCATCCTCCTCAGGATTAGACTCTCTGGCGTCACCATCTGACTCTTCTTCGCTCCTGCTCTCCTCTTCCTCTCTGGCCCTCTCATTTTCCGCGGCCCGTTGCTGTTGGGCCTCTCTGGCCATATCCACTGCCTTTTGAGCTGCAGATGCAGCTGACCTCTTCTTCTGTGTCTTCTTAGGCATCTTGGAGTCGAAATGTTGGCACTCGTCAGTGCGCACAACGTGCGTTGTAAGTGCGGAGCACGTGCTTACTCGGTACGGTCCACGTGAGTTCTGCGTGCTCATTGGACAGTTGAACTGGTGAAGTGCCGTCCATAGAGCAAGTGACCGTGGGAAATATAAATAAGACTCATGGAGTCAGTGCGTTGTGCGCTCATTGGCTGTAGAGGGCATGCGCGTCACCCGTACTGGTGGTGAATCCGTAGCCCGACTGCAGCGAAAGTTCCTCATGCACTAAAAGTGCTAGAGTGTCTGCGTGCTCCCAAATCCGTACTGACGTGGTACTCACCACGTACGGATCCCCAAATTTTGCCCAACTTTTTGAAAGTAGACAGCACGCACTTGCAAGTACGGCGGGTTGGGACCATCGCTTTACACACAATTTTTTGTGCGTTTAAGTATCTTAACCGCGTATAAGTCAGAAAACAACATGGCTGTTGTCATTCTTTTTTTTTAATTTTATTATTTTTTCTTTTTTTACTTTTGTTCTTTTTTTCTCTTTAAAAGTTTAATAATTATTATTATTATTATTTTTTTTTTTTATTATTATTATTTATTTATTATTATTTTTTTTAATTTCATAGGCATACTCGCCGTTTCCTATTTATGTATATTTTATTCATATTTTAATAATTTTATATTTTTTATTAAACAACATAATGTCTGGTCTGTGCCTTTGGTAGTGTCTTGATTAATATTACCTCGTCTACTGCCCTAGGTATTATAGATTAAAGTGTTCGCCACGACTTCTAAACGACTAAATCGTGTTGTTTTAGAAGACAACTGTTTTTACGTGGATCGGCCGGGATCACCTCTCCCCTTCTGGTAGGCTTGGAACCAAAAAAAAAGAATTAAAAAAAACAAAAAAAAACACCCAGTTTTTACACCACTCTCCTAGTGGCACCAGCCATTAAACCCCTATAACCCTTTGGCGTCACTCTTCAAGTGACGCCAGTTTGGAAAGTTATAATATTGAACTGAACTGCGGTATGACACGGTGGGGGTTGGGGGTAATGGGATGCCGGGAGATGGGGTTTTAAGCTTAGACGGTTTGGCCTTAGGTTTTGTGTAGGGCCGGCCTCCCCTCCCTCCCGACCCTCACTTGGTCACACCAGTGTTTAAAATATGATTGGCAGCCCCTTTCGTCTTAACCTTCCATGGGCTAAATGAATATTATTTAATAATTATTATTAATTTTAGACCAGCCCCTCTAAATTTGCGCCGAAATTATATTACATTAATAATTTATGTAAGTTAGGATGTTTCAAAATTGACCCAATTTCTTAGGTTATCCCTGTCCAGAGTCAGACCCCCGATCCTATCGGAGGCCGGACTCGAGGTAGGCGTGTTCGAAACCCTAGTGGTATATGAACACGTTAAGCTAGTTATTAAGCTAAGCTAAGCTGTCATTCTTCAGCGTTATCGAGAACACGGATTACTGAGGAGAAACAGAATATTTAGAGACCGAACTCATCCGTTTGATGTTTTTGACGATGATGTCATATTTGCCCAGTTTAGATTTAGAAGCCAGGAAATTCTAGCAATCACAGATGACATCAGCGTCGATATTCTATTATCTAAACGGATGGGTTCATTGACCCCTCTTCTGCAAGTGCTAATTACACTTAAGATACTTTGCCAGTGGCAGTTTCCAAGACGTTTGTGGGGAGCTTATAGGAGTTGACCGTAAGCCGAACTGTGACAAGAGACACTGACGTCTTGCTACGTCAGGTACCAAACATGTTCGATTACCCAATGGAAAAAAAACACCCCACCCCAATTTACACATGGTTCTGAATAAATATTTGATATAATTTAGAAGGCCACCAATTATTTCACTTTTTTTTAATCGAGAGGCAACACATAAAACCCTCACAGATGACATCGACATAATCATCGAACTCCAACATTTCCAATTTTCCAATTTTATACGCGGTTAGCTATCGGCGACCATAGTCATGACTTGTGCATACTAAAATGCAGGTAAAGTTACACGCAAATAACTATACGCGTTTAGAGAGTTAAACACGTTTATATGTATACGCTCGTCAGGCATATGGGCCCAGATAAGGATCTCCTCGGGGTAATGACTGTTCTTCTACAGACTATAGACTAAACACTAGATAGAGTGATCGACCACCATTTGACCAAATGCCCATTGAAAGGCCTATGCATTGTTCTTATCTAATATAACTATTGTAACAAAAATCCATATTTGTACTCAACCTAATGTTATTTGGTTTCATTTTCTCCTTTCAGTCTCGTTCGTAGAAAGCAAACTAAACTGACAGAGTCAAGTCTAGAATTCTCCACTGTGTCCAGTATAGTTGATGTTTACGATGGTAGAAGTTTGACGGTTCTCAAGGTCAACTACCTATGGATTCGTCACTGATGCAGCCAGAACCTCCAGAAGAGAGTCTCAATCAGAATGCACCACAACTGGCAGAAAACAACCAACCAGAGACAAACACGTATGAGACGTTGGATGCAGACGCTGTTGGCGAGCGATCTCAATATGAAAGAATAAATGTGTAACTTGGTATGCTATAAGCATACAATATGGGTGCTGGGTTGCAACAGTCCCCCTCCCCTCTCCTTCCCGACAGTGCTGGTGCAAATCCGTCATTTCGGGCAAAAACGATAGAAATATTCGAGTAAAGGCAACTGGCCTAAAACAATTTCACCATGTATTTTCATCATTACACCCACAATATGCACAGTGATTCGTTCGTTTCGTGTGTATGCATGAATGTTATTACAACATCCAAGCATGTTCATTTAATTCCGGCAAAAATCAGCCTCTCCATATCCCCTCCAACAGCCCTGCCCTCCCACACACTCCGCCTATGCATTCATGTTCTTATAGTTACATCGTTCGACAACATTCCCTAAATTGTCGATTTTAGTTGTCATTATGGCTTTCTTTGACCAATTTTGTCTGATTATATGATTAAAAAAAAGATATTTACCCTTGTGTGTGTCGGTATCGTCAACATCATATATTAAGAATAACAATAATGTATTATGCTCGCGAGAGGCTCACACATTACAATTGTTATTCATAATATATGATACTGATGATACCGAAAACTGCTCTGTTAATTAATTCATAGAATGACTGAACAATCTCAAAATTCCCTCATTCAACTACACTGAGGGAACAAATCAGAATTTTCTTCATGAAAAGCCAAAAGGAAAGTTCAACATTGCATAGGCTGTATTTTTAACCTTTGAACATACCAAGCAATGCTGTAGAACGACTTTACCCAAAGTGACACTCGCTTTGACTATATACTCAACCTAATAGTCCAACATGTAAAATATCTCTCACAGCTATTACGAATGAGTGTAGAACATTTTAATTATTTAAACCACATCAAATAAGTTCATATTAGGTAAACAACATATCGTAATGGTCAATAAGGGAATGATTTACTTGGATTTAAAGTGTACCTGTGGTGGTAAGAAGAGGTTGCCTAAATACATTTTCAATAGTAACTTATTTAAGGATTGCTATTCAGTCAATCAATCATTTATCTCGTGCTTGCATCCACTTAATATTCAATCATCACTGTCTTGGGCACATATTCAAAGATTCCCCGGTGGATTTGTTTAAGACGGGGTTCGTGGTGTTATAAGACTGTATTTTATAATTTGAATTAGAAGAGAAAGAAAACAAATTAATCCATAATAACTAAATTTAAAATTATACGGTTTTGTTTTTTAATTGTTTGTATCAAACCTAAATATCAAATGAAGTAGTCGCAAATAGAGCAGGCAGTCCACATGCCCAAATTGCCATTTCAGAAGCAGTTTGTTGAAAGGTTGCCAGAGCTAGTTGTAACTTAGTTAACAGGTAGATTCGGGGATAGTTATATTCAAACATGGGTTAAATTAAATTAAAACACATAATTCAACATTGAAGACTTCTGTACAGATATTAAACATCAGATGTCGACTAAAATCATAAAAACCTAACAAAGACAACACCGGTATAAACTACATAAATATACATACGAGCATGTAATAACACATTTCCTGCCAGAGATGAAATTAACACAGAACTATGTAGAGTGTCGTTTTCCTAAATATATCTGCATTTGTATTATTAATACAGTATCGATATTCCGAAGTAAAATCATAAGTCTCCAATACTATTAAAGGGATACTGTCACAGACCACTGACCTATTTAATAGTTTAACAAAGTTATCAGAACAAAAATATTTCAAGTTACCCCTAAATGTCCTTTATTCAACCATCTTCATAACCACCATACTCCATTTAGTAACAAATGTTTGTAAAAATAACCAAATTATGGCAATGATCCATAAATCAAAAACTAAAATTGTTGAGAGGGTCGACATGGTTTTCACTACATATGGTTCAGTTAAGGTGATGCGATAGCTAGATATGGTTTCCAACAAATAACGTAATTTTTATTTATTATCCATTTTTAGAGAAATAAGGTCCTTAAATCCGTGACAATATGACTTTAACCAACGAGCTAACATTCCTTCTAACTCTTTAAAATGTATAAGTCATGTAAGAGAAGTGTAGTCATTTTTAACAATAAAATGTCGACCCCAAAGAAAAGAATTGTTCAACAAATGTCACTACAACTAATAGCTCTTGCAATGTTGTGCAATAAGCTTTGTAAGTCTTGCTAAGAGCTTTACTATCATAATGATATGTTGCTCTACATTTCGAATCTGAGACAGAACACCACCAATGCCATGCAAGCTAGCATCTGTTTCAGGACAAGACAAAGCCGGTGCTGATGTCAATACATGTTTAACCTTTTCAAATGCTTCCTGACACCCAGAACTCCAAACAAACTTCTGTGATTTACATGTAAGAGCAGTAAGTGGTCTACTAACACTGGGAAAATTAGGAATTACTTCCTGTAATATCCTGCTAAACCACGAAAATTCTTAACTTCAGACTCAGAAGATGGAATAAGCCAATAGCTAATACTTTGCAGTTTCGCTGACCTGTCAGACTTAATTCCATCCCCAGAGACTGCATGGCCTAAAAATTAACTTCGACAAGGAGGAAACACTTTTTGGGCTTTAACTTTAAATTTGCTTTTCTAAATCTGGCAAAAACTATCCCAAGATGTCTGAGTGTGTTTTCAAAATCTGACCCAAACACGATGACATCATCAAGGTAACATAGACAACGACTCCACTGTAACAGTCTTTCAAAACTTTCAAAACATGTAGAGGTACCTTGGATAAACAAAATGGTAAGACTTTGAATTAGTATAGACAATTCTGGGTAACAAAGGTTATTTTCGTGTTATCCTTATCCGCCATGGGACACTACCAATACTGTGTTGCTAAATCTAATGTGTTAACCCACTTTTCCCCTGATAATGCTTCAAGACATGAATCTGTTCGAGGCAATGTGTATACATCCTTTTGGGTAACTGCATTCAGCTTTCTATAATCAACGCAAAACCTAACAAACCCATCCCGAGTTCTGACTAAAATCGCAGCAGCCTAAGAACTACCCCTGGGTTCTATTATGTAATCCCTCAACATTTTAGCAGTTTCGTCTTTAGCCACTTTCTTTTGTGCTTGGGGTAATCTGTGTGAAGGACGTTTAATTGGTCTTGAATTATTTGTATTAAAGGGACATTTCTGAGTCTGCTGCAATTTTAAAGACATTATCGACTAACAGAGACTTTTTAACGATTGTAATTACATATTAAATATATTTTTTCCACATACAATATTAGTGGCTGTATATTAAATGTATTTCTGATCTTTTAAGAAATTAGACTCTCATTCATAAATAATCCCACCCCCAACTTCGTCACCTTATAAATAACATGAAATTGCAAGTTTGCTCAAAGTTAATTTAAAAGGTCATACCTCCTGTAGATAATTAAACACAAATTAATACAAATTTTACCACCAGTGAGATTTAGCTGTCTAACAGTAACAGTGTGTAACATTGTTTTCAATTTCATGCCTACATACTTCTTTGAAGTATCCATGCCCAAGTCTGAACTAAAAACCAATGTCTATTTTTACCACCAAGAGTCCGCATTTAATACTAATTAAGCAAATACCTTATTCTGATTGGCTAAGAACAATGACCTAGATTGACAATTTTTTGGCTGCCTGTGTCAGAAACGTGTGTAGAGTTTGTTGTTAATTGCTGGTGTTTTAAATCTTCTAAGCATTAAATTTTGGATGTAAATAAAAGCCCTGGTAAGTAATTGTAACATAGGAAAATGTGTTTCTGACAATTAGATACTATTATCATGTTCAATTATTTAGACCAAAAGTTTTTCGCAAATGTTACGTTTATTTCCTATTCGATATTTGTTTTCTTTGCATTTACATGAAAACAAACCCAAACCCCGACAGGTTTTATATACAAATTATCATATAAAATGCACGAAGTTGACATAATTCCACTTTTTAAAAATCCCTGTGTGTTTTCAATGGATGTTATTTCTCCTATAAACAACTAAGGTCATTTGCATATCAAAATATTGGGATCTGAGGCTACGCCAAGGCCATTATAGCTTGTTTCACTAAATCAAGGTTATTATTGTTTTTCAGTGTGTAACAGCATTGTGTAATCTTTCCGTTAAACATAGATGTAAAGAAACAGAACACGTAACCCTTTCTTGTAGGTGCATTATATTTAATCAATTTAGCTAATGTATTATGTATTTTTATTTATTTTTGCCTCTAAATTAGGAACTCATACATGTATATATATATATATTCAAACCCCTGTCCAGTCATGATTTTTCAGCAGATGTTAGAAGGTTAGTGTCACCAGTCAGGTTAACAATGTTAGTTCCTAGTCCTAAATCAAGGTGGGCATTACCCTTTCCTGGCCTTAGTTTAAATTTAAGTACCTCATCCAACTGCTATAAAGTTTATTGGCAGTTATTTCTGTCCAGTGAATGTTGTCCTGCCCAACATCAAAATCACACGCTCGAAGCGTAGGTATAATTTTAATGTCTCTCATCGTTTTTGCAGCGAAATTTGGTTGAGGCAGGTGTTTTGACTAGCCAAAAGTCTGTCCGAAAAGTTAAGCTCGATAAAAAGTATTTTTGACCTAGGGAAACGTTTCCAAATCGAGCTTATCATGTTTCACAACTGATTTATTGCACTGGTTGGATATTGATATTTTGACAACAATGATGTTGGGTTATAATTTGAGGCCATGGTCCGAAAATGATTAAAATTGGTGCATGCATGGGTAACATTCTACTTGCACCTCAGGATGCGTGTCCATATTAATTCTGGAGAGATTTGATAAGCCAAAAAGAAGAGGTTTTTTTCTTAATTTCAGGAAGGTGCCACTGAGAATTGTCCGAAACGTTGTGCCAAAATTGATAATATATTGTTTGTCTAAAATTTGTATCCCGCCCCGAGTTGCGATTCGGGGCGGTAAGATACTTTAATGCATCAGAAAAGAAGTTCCCCAACGAGGTACTAAACTACATGAGTTAGATGG
>JAECMU010083113.1:0-11311 GCA_016106625.1 Dracogyra subfuscus
GGGCGAGTCAAAGTGCTGCTATGAGTGGCCCGATTGGCGAGTCAAAAAAAATCCCAAGTTCGTACCCTGTGCTACTGAATAATAGACTGGCCACGTGGACATTCAAATAAAGCTTATTCACAACGCGAGGCGGATCAAGTGAATAAAACTGGTTGAACACGTTTGGCTCTAAAAATCAAGATTAAAATAAATAAATTTCGCCAATTGTTTTTATTTGTTCGCAATTGGTGACTTTGGTGAACGACAGCGTGAGCCCTGCTAGATAACGTTAATTTTAAATTGATGAATGTTTTTCTAGACAAACTAGTAAAAGTAAAAGTGTACGCTTTGTACAGTTAAAGGAGGACACAATCAAGGCATTTGGCCTGGTATGCATATTCAACGATATATGCAGCCCTCGAAATTCGCGACGGCAATCGGCAATGCCGTCGCAAAAGCTATCGCAAAATTGATTTGCGACAGCATTTCATTGCCGTCGCAAATCTTAGAGTGGTGAAAAATCTGTAGGCATTTTTTTCTTGTGAACTTTGTCCAATTACAGATCCCAGGAAAAAAAAGCATTTATAATCGAGTGTGGCCCATATGTTTTCAAGTTAATATAAATCGGTTTATTCCAGTATAGAAGCCCACGAAAGTCAAGTTGAGATGTCATGTTTTAGCATATTATTACTGCAGTGGGTCATATATGAATAATTTTGACGGCATTAATCTTTTCTTTTAAATTGCCGTTGTAGTGCCATTGCAAAATGTATTTACGACGGCACTTAACTGCCGTAGCAAACTTGTCCGAATTTCAAGGGCTGTATATGTAGCACATTATTGCTTAATATCAACAAGTATAAGCGTATAGTTAATTAATAAAACGGTTAAATGTGACGGCTATTATATATAACGGGCACAGCCATTTTGTACCATCCCAGTGAATACCTAACGTGTCACGTCAGGAAGTAGTCTTGGAACTGAAGAAACAAAAATACCTGATTTTTCCGGATGCATTCTAATATTCTTTAATAATAGTCATCCCATTAAGCTAGCAACAATTACTGATATATATTATATTTAATACAAAATAAACCAAGATTGTCAAAGTGTTGAAATAACTGTATTATGGTTTAAATTAACACACGGACGGATATAATAATCGGAGTGTTTTCTGAGTTAATTGGTCCTTTCTTTCCGTGGCTCGTACAGGTGGGTCTTGATTGGCAGGTGTATATTTAGACGGGTCCTCAGACACTGTCTAGACATTCTTAAAACAGACGGGTCTCTTTTATTAAGATCACAGGGTATTGCGTGATAACCTCAAATTATAATGGACTTTACCAGCCGCCCCCCTTGATTACTGTAAGTAATTCTATAAAACCTTTGATTAAGTAGACTTTCCCATCTAAAATCACAAAACTGACCCAATTACCTAGTCCCAGAGAAAAGAAAATCATCACTTGGGTATCGTGAGTGGTCGTTTTTGCTCGAACGTATCCTACCAATAGGTTTAATATTATGCATTTCTTCTTTGGAATTTTTAAAAGAAAAAAATACTGTACCGTATATCGCTGTGTATTAGCCGACTCCATGCATTAGCCGACCCCCTAGTTTCACCCTCCAAATCAGCTTTAAAATTATAGACCTTGTATATAAGCCGACCCCCGTATTTTGCTTTAGGTACAAGTGTCTTCCACCTGAACTCTACCTTAAAATTAACGTAAAGTTGCAGACTCGAATAGTTATAAAAGATTCAAGCGATTGCGTTTCATGTTCATCGTTCATGTTCCCATCGTAATTATCTGATTTTCATTAATTATAAAAACATGTAGTGTATTAAATGGATATGTATCTTTATTAGTAATTATATATTAAAACTAACCAAGTCAGATGTCTGTGTGGTCTACAAAATGACAAAGTGAAAGTACATCTGCTTTCAAATGTCATATTTTTGTCACAGCAAACTTATCCGGAAGCAGTAGCCGATTTCTTTTTATAGAAACGGTGTCCGGTTAATTTATTTCTCGTAAAATATAAGTACCAAGATATTATTCTCTTACATTCTTGATTGCAGCCACACGTTAAAAAAACACAGTGACTGTTTGCATTGTTGATTGTGCTAATCGGTCTTTTCATTACTAGTCGACTATACCGTACCATACCCAACCACCCGTGTCGATTAATTCCAAGCCGACAAACAAAACAAATGAAGCTGGAACAATTAATGTGTTCACCGGTTTAGTAAGCAGTTTTGTAATGACACGTGACCTGCAAAGTTTTCCGAAATTGTTTTGATCGGTCACCATTTATTGTTGTTTAAACAGATAAATATTACTAAATAACTTTTAAACACCAATATTTATTAAATATGAACAAATAATGATCGAGTCGAGCCGTGACATCACTATTCTATAACTTTTACATTTCCAATAAAATGTTGACTCCTTAGATAAGCCGACCCCAGCCTTTGACTTGATAATTTTTGTATCAAAAAGTTGGCTAATACACATCGATATACGGTAACTCCATTTCATTATATTGATGCAAATTGAAATATATTTAGTTAAATAGTTTATTATACTATCAAGTCATTTATGTTGTTTTACAAGTCAGGTTGATGAAAGCAAAGCGCCTTGTCGTAAATTAGAGCGTTTATTTACTCTGTGCATAACAGAGAAGTTCGACTGAGCTGACATCACTTCGCCCCAAACTACACCACTGGACGTCGCAAAAACGAAACAAAATGGCAGCCCCCAGTTAGCAGGAATAATCGTGGGTTTTTTATTAATTTTAAAATTACTACGCGTTTTTCATTTGTTAAAATGCCAGTATGTGTTGGTGGTCCAGGTATGTATCTTTCCAATACATGTATAAGGCTCTTGTTGGAGTTTACTCTACCTTTAAGTAAGTACAGTGTAATATTTTTTTTATTTTTTTTCCAGCTGGAGGTGCTAGAGTGTGGAAGATAATGTCCTTCGTGGTGGCTTTGCCAGGTGTTGTTGTATGCTGGGCCAATGCTTTTATGCATCATGAACATGAAGAGGAACGAACAGAGTTTGTTCCCTTTGAACACCTTCGATTAAGAACGAAGGTGAGAGTGACATTTTGTATAATGTGCAGTTGATATATATCAAATGAAGATTTTTACTTGACAATCAGGGCTTCTAGATTATGGTAGCCCCACTCCCATGGCTAGTGATATTCAGTGTTCGGCTAGTAATAATTACTATATTTACCCCAAAGGCTAGTGGAAAAAACACTTGTCAAATACTGTATAAATTACATAATATCCTTCCCCCTCTTTCCACCCCAATCAAAGGATTTTTAAACTTAATCTCTTTAGGTGACATATATCTGATTATTACTATTAGTAAAATTGCATTTATTTTAGTAGGGCTAATACATTTTACATGGTTTTCAATTCTATTTGTTCTTTTATTGTTTTTCCATCAGTATATTTACTTTAGTGGGGCTAGTACATTTTTAATCATGGCTAGTACATTTTTAAAATCACTGATCCCATGGCTAGTCGATTTTTATAAAATTCCAGAAGCCCTGAAATTAACAATGGAAAATTATTTTACAAGGCACATTCCTTTCCTTGCTGTTAGAATATAGTGGATATTTCTATTTTAATACTTTAAATAGATATAGAATGGACTGTCTAAACCGGATTCTGTATAATCCAGATCTCTATGTAAACCAGTCGATTTGTACAGCCCTGTTTACTCCGGATCAGAAATAAAAACCAAACAAACTGTTTAATTGCCTCTGTCTACACCGGATTGAGATTTGACTGACCGACAGGCTGCTGAATTAGTTGAACAATGATCATTAATTGTCAAGTAATCAGGACACAGTCCCAAGATCACATATAAAATGTAATTGCACCCGTGCAAGATTTACTCGTATTGCTGTTGTCTGTGAGATCAATGGGATTAAAATTAGCGTGTGTGTGTTGATACCAAACTGATTTCACTCTTATGAATTCGGCATGTATAAATATATTTTCTTGTTTAGAATACCAATGTCTGTATATTCAAGGTGTTTCTGGTTGTGTTAATAATTATAATTTATAAGAAGCCCAAACTCAATTTTGTATTCAAATAATTTCGTACATACGAAAAAATTATGTTTAGGAAATAAAATGAAATTTAACCTAGTACAAATATTAGAACGACCAGAAACACTTAATTTGTAGCCACTAATATTTTGTATAGAAAAATATATTTGATATGTAATTACAATCGTTACCATGGATTGTATAATTATGTTTCCCAACCATCCATGGGTTCAAATGTCATTGTTGATCGCGAGTTGTCGATCATTCAAGAAACATAACTCTGGATGAACTCGTCTAAACCGGTCCTCTATGTAAAACGGTCTATTTCGACGGTACGAAGTGCATCCGGTTTAGATAGTCCACTGTACATGTATGTACCTGTCTAAAGCAGTCACCAACCGAGTAGGCAAAAGTGTGTGTTGAGACCAGTAGCTACTGCTATATGCACTTTCAGGTTTAGAGTCTTAAAGAGTATCTTCATATAAAAACAAAATGACAACCAAGACTAATTTTCACAGTCTTATTGTTACTAATATCCGTATAAATACAACTTAACCATTTTATTAAGCACTTTTATAATATCTGAAGTATCACTTTAAAAATCCTTCTATACTACGGAAATATAGGATGTTCAACTAGTTTCGTATAAATTACACCACAACACGCATTATAAAAGGTGTATGAGTCCAGGGTTTAGGACGTCGCCATGTGTGTCTGCTGCTAACGTAATTGGCTGCGATGAATGACTGCTAGAATCCGTACAGTATTACAAAATGGCGAACATTATTCTAACTGGCTAGTAAGCATTTCACAAGTGAATTAAAAGTGCAGTTATGCTTGTATTTGAACTTAGATTAGACTTATACGATTGAAACCAGACAATGCAGCTTTAATTATAGTCCATCCACATCCTCCTACAAAAATGTTTTTTTGTAAATAATTTCAGTTTGGTTTCACTTAGGAGGGAAGTTGAAAGTGTTTTGAAAAAAAACCCTATATTTTTGTGTGCAATTTGAAAAACAATTCCTGTGGGAAGGACTATAACTTGAAGTGCATTTCTGAATATGCACCACTCTTTACCAGCTAATACTAACATTATTGGGCAATTTGATGGTAAAGTTTTGTTAGGACATGACATTTTGATGCCATAAAACTGTTTTCATGGAACAAATATTTTGTACTTAATTTTTTAAATAAATTTACACATTAATGAGTTATGATATGACACTTTTGTGCAAGTTCAACCTATAAACTTGTCTCTCCTATATACCTTTAATTTTATATCCCACAAATCTGTTTGTTGGTCACTAAGTTGTTTTACAGTGACATGCAAATAAAATAGACAGTTGCTATAATTTATTATAATTAATCGATAAAGATACCATAACATGACATTTTGTGAATATTCAAAGTTATGTCATAAAATGATCGAAATCTAAATTGTAAAATGTAGCTTGCGTTGGTGGGATACACTTGTACAGGTTACATCCGATTCAAAGTTGATCTCTCCCACTTCACACCTTATGGGCCTGTAAATTGTAAAAAAAACACAGTAGCTATACATGTAGGTTAGACACCAAATGTCAGCTGATCATGAAATATTCCTTTCCAATTACTCTCGAGTGCCAAATAAACATACACCTATGTTTATTAAATTTGTGAAAAAATGTTGGTGGCTACGCTTATTCAGCACCCTACATTTAATTACATCTAAAAAAAAATGTAACCCCCTGCGCTAATTTGGCACACAACACTTATAACAATTCTTAATTTATCAAACAGCCTCTATTCGAAATTAGCGAGAAAAATTAGGTAGAGTTACGTCCCCTAACCGCTTTCCGATGCGTTCTGCTAACAGCAGCCATGGCCAATTACCACATTTATTTGTGAATCTTCAGCTGAGATTTAAGCATACCAGTTCCTGGCATCATAAATGTCCCCACTTATGCTTTAACAATAAATGATGATACAGGTAAAAATGAAGTTAATGAAATTGCATTTTGTAATAAATGACCACGTGTTAAATATATAGAGATGAATCTAGCGAGCTGTCATCCACCCTGATTGTTTAACTTTCAGCTTTCTTGAATGGAACTTTTGGATATTTTTTCAGAGAGTAAATTTTTACAATTTAACTAAATTTCCAGACCCTATGCTAATTCCGCACTCCACTTTTATTGGGTTTTCAAAAACATTCCACACCCTATGCTAATTCCGCACCCCACTTTTAATAGATTTTATAAAACTTTCCAGACTCTATGCTTATTCAGCCCCTATGTTTATTAGGCACTCGAGAGTAACTAAAGTACTTTAAATCCTAAATTAATGCAACTAACTATAGACTAAAGTGTGACATGAAATTAATGTGAGTGGTCTCCCTTTGAAATATTAACTAACCACACGTGTGTACTTTTTGGTTAAATCCAAATTAAAGGGGTCTTCAATAAGATTACAGTATTCATGTGTGCATGCTATGGTACAGTTTGACTGCAAGTGAAAATTATTTCATTTTGTTTGGGTTGTTTTTCAGAAATTTCCATGGGGAGATGGCAACCATACCCTGTTTCACAACAAGCACTTGAACGCTCTGCCAGAGGGGTATGAAGACGCAGAAGAAGAATGCGCATAAAAGAAAAGATGTGAACACACATTTTGATGTGATTGTCTTAACTGTATAAACAAGAGATGAACTTGTGTATTAGAAGAAGTTGAACTGTTAACAAAACGTGTGTGTTACTTGTGTTTAAAACTAAGGAGATGCACCATAATGGTAGAAATAAATTAAAGTGATGTTGTCTTAATGATGTTTCTGTTATCTGTGCAACTATAAGTGGGCATCCCATGATAAGTAAGCAATGGCTTGCATTTGTATCAAACTCCCAAACGGAAGGAATTGAGATTAGGCCCCATCAATAAATGTGTTAGTTTATTTCCACTGCTTTTTATGGGGAAGTGTGAGTTGAAACTCGTATAAACTTCACTTGCCAAACTAGACCCTACAGCTACATTCCTGCACATGTCACAATTCTATTTCCTCTCTCACTCTCTCTCTCACTCTCTCACTCTGATATAGGGTTTGATGACACCTGCTATATCATTACAATTAAAGGGACATTCCCGAGTTTGCTGCATTGTAAGATGTTTCCCACTAATAAAATATTTCTACGAAGCCCAAACTGGATTTTGTTGACAAATAATTTTGTACGTACGAAAAAAAAATATTTTAGAAAATAAAATGAAAGTTAACCTAGTACAAATAGAACGATCAGAAACACAGTCTTTAAAAAGTGCAGCAAATTCAGGAATGCCCCTTTAAAGACTTCCCTGCTACACTAGACCCATCTTTATCAATTATACAAATAACGTTCTTTACATGTTGGGCAGTTCATTATTTTTAGAATCTGGAATACCTGCACCCCCCTCCACACACACACGCACGCCTAGAAAGACGCAGTGAGTAGGGTGATAAGCGTTATAAATATATTAAGCAGACTGAGTGTTGAGTTGATTATTAAACTAATATTAATTGCTTAATATGTTTCCTGTTATAGTTAAAATTTATTTTATTATTATTACTTTTTTAATGGAAACGTCCGTTAATGTCCATTGTTTGCTTTGGTGGAGACTGGTTCAATTTGTAATTGGTCGGCCAATTTCGGTGACCATAAGAATTCAGTTCTAAAGCATATCAATATTTATAAACAGACAGTTATTAAAATGCCTACCTTTTAATTAGTATTTCTACACTTCACATGAGCACTAAACTGGCCTCTTAAGTGTACTGCACATACATCAAAGAGTAGCATGCATCAGCAGTAAATATTGTTAACTTAACCTGTTTCGTTAGATGACAAGTTCTATAGCTAACGGCAAAAACTTCCCAACACAAAATGTATATTGTTCAACAAAACATCACTTATAATAATTTATAAACACATATTTATTTATTTTTGAAGCAAATTACAAAATGGAGCCCTCGAGAACCAATGTTAACAGACAACGTTTTAGGATCGTGTAATAAGTTGTACAAATTCTTCTGCCTTCAGTTTCTTTATGCTCCGTGAATTCAAACCGTGAGTTTTGCCGCCTCCATGAACTCCATAGTCAGCAGCAGGTCGTCTATTTCACCCGGTGGCGTCGTGGTTAGGCCATCGGTCTACATGCTGGTAGGTACTGGGTTCGGATCCCAGTCGAGGCATGGAATTTTTCATCCAGATACCGACTCCAAAACCTGAGTGAGTGCTCCGCAAGGCTCAATGGGTAGGTGTAAACCACTTTCAACGACCAGTGATCCATAACTGGTTACACAAAGGTCATGGTTTGTGCTATCCTGCATGTGGGAAGCGCAAATAAAAGATCCCTTGCTGTTAATCGACATAAGAGTTGCCCATGAAGTCCTTAACCATATGTCTGACGCCATATAACCGTAAATAAAAGGTGTTGAGTGCGTCGTTAAATAAAACATTTTTTTCTTTCTCTGTCACCCAAAGTTTTTACCGAGTTGTGGACAGATGTTTTTTGGTTTTTTTTCTGATGCTGTCATATGTTCCGGCATCTTTGCAGTACATGCTCTGGAGATTGGGGTTTAGTATTACAGTGGCCGTGAGTTTGTAGAGATGTGCATAGTCCCCAGTGCCCTGTTTGAACAATTATTATTATTATTTTTTTTTTTTTTTTAACGACGCACTCAACACATAATTACGGTTATATCGGCGTCGGACATATGGGTATGTCGAGAAAAAACCCCAGTGGGTAGCTGACGGGGATTCAGTTTGAACAAATAATTTGCTATAATAGTAAAGTTGTTTGGTTAAAAATATAAGTTGCATTCTGAGTTTTAATAAATATATAAACGGATAAAATTTATGTTGAAACATATAAGGACCATATATGTTTAGCAAGTATCTGCAAAGAAGAGTTTTTTCTGTAAAGACGCCGTGACAATCATGTGACTTCAATAACCAGATGAGAACAGACAGAAATAGTTTTTAAAATTAAGTTTTCTTTCAAATAACAGTCTTTGAAAATTATAGAAAAAAGTATTAAAGGGACATTCCTGAGTTTGCTGCAATGTTTTAAGATGTTATCGACTAATAAAATATTTCTACGATTAAACTTAAATATTAAACATATTTTCTTGTTTAGAATATCAATGTTTGTATATTTAATGTGTTTCTGGTCGTCTTAATATTTGTTAGAAGCCCAAACTGGATTCCATCTTCAAATAATTTCGTACGTACGAAAAAAATATTTTCTAGGAAATAAACTGAACATTAACTTAGTACAAATATTAGAACGATCAGAAACACGTTTAATATACAGCCACTAATATTCTAAAAAAAAAAAAATATGTAAGTTTAATCGTAGAAATATTGTAGTAGTCGATAACATCTTAAAATATTGCAGCAAACTCAGGAATGTCCCTTTAAGAAAATGTGCTGTGTCTATGATTGGGTACATTTTAATTTTGCTCTTTTAAACTTTATTTTTTACGAGCATTTCTTTGAATATGGCCAACATTTGTCAAATTCATTAAAAATATTCAAATGTACGTTCTGTTGCGCCGCCGAAACAGGAACCTCATCAAAACTGGGCAATAGAAAATGTGTTATGGCACATAAATAAGCAAATTTAATGTATTATATTATATTAAAATAAAATAAACACAACTTAGGTGTGCAGGTATGTTTAAAATGCCAGTCTATTAATGTTCAGTAATGCCCTCCACCAAAATACACTTGTAAACTGTTTAAAATGAATACCAGTACATTAGTCAATACTGTGTACACTGTCAATTAGTTACATTTTAAGTAGCCTTTTTCCCCTTCTATTTTAAGAGTAGAATGTGGAGAGGCAAGTCCAACAAAAAGCCCCAAGGAGCTGGGAAACTAGGTTGCTAACCATAATTAATTATTCCATGTACTAGTAATTCAATTTGTTTTCGAAAATCACAACGACATAAAGATGTCTACCAGAGTGTTAGTTTTAAAGAGTTCACTCCCTTCAAAACTACCTTGCCAAGATTTAACATGGCTGAATGCGATAACAACTGAAAAGAAAGAAAGAAATATTTTATTTAGCGACGCACTCAACACATTTTATTTACGGTTATATGGCGTCAAACATATGGTTAAGGACCACACAGATTTTTAGGGGAATCCCGCTGTCGCCACTTCATGGGTTACTCTTTCCGATTAGCAACAAGGGATCTTTTATTTGTTCTTCCCACAGGCAGGATAGCATAACTATGGCCTTTGTTGAACCAGTTATGGATCACTGGTCGGTGCAAGTGGTTTACTCTACCCAATTGAGCCTTGAAGAGCGGGTTTGTATCTGGATTAAAAAGCCCGTGCCTGGACTGGGATCCGAACCCAGTACCTACCAGCCTGTAGATCGATGGCCTAACCACGACGCCACCGAGGCCAGTAGGATGACAACTGAAGTGGGGCCATCTCAATTATTTCGCAACTGGAGGTAGATACTTGGAAAATAGTTCATGATGCATTATATGAGTTTTATCCGTTAGAGGCAAGGAATGAGATTTGCCATTCGGACAGAATACGATAAAGCTAACAATTCTATGTTCTGAACTGGTTATGACCTTTATCCTATAATGCATCTAAACTAAGAGAAAATAGTTTTTATTAGTCCGTACCTGTCTCATATCCGCCTGCCTGCTTTGTCCTTCGTGTAGTTTCCTGGATATTCTTTTCACAATGCCTCGAGACATGAAGCTAAAGTGTGGTATATAGCTTTTTTATTTACTGTTACAGATCAATATTGACTTTCATTGTGATTTAGTGGGTCAGCCTGTTGGGCTGTTTGTCATTCCAACCAGAGCACCACGACTGGTATATCAGAGGCTATGGTATGTGCTATAATGTCTGTGGAAAAGTGCATATAAAAGATCCCTTGCTGCATCAGGAAAAATGTAATATGTTTTCTCGGACGACTACGAGTCAGAATTACGAAATGGTTGATATCCAATATAGTATGGCAGATAACTCACACACTGCGCTTTTTGGTTAAAACTTTCACATACATTGTATATACTTTGACCCATTACAGGCATTTTCAGATGTGGACCCAAGTCAGCAGCACGTTTGGTGGCCAGGGAAGATCTACAAATGTCCACCCCGCTTTTTGTGGAGAAGCTGACCAAAAAACTAAACAATTTGGGCACTTTTGGATTAAAAGCATGAAACTTGGCATCTAAACACCTTGACCCATTAAAACAGTCATCAGCGCCCCGTTGTGGCTAGGGAA
>JAECMU010083117.1:0-11096 GCA_016106625.1 Dracogyra subfuscus
TACCACTGAGATACAGGCTGCCCCAGTTGGTATCACCTCCATTAGTTTCGGTCAGTATATTTCTCAAAGACTTGAACTGTTGATCTAGTCGTGTAAGGTTTGCTGTAGAATATTGCTTACATCTATCTGTGTGGATGGCTTTGATGTGCTAAACACTGACATATACACCAGAGCCCTCCCTCCAGTATGCATACTGCTCTTTGATTAATGATAAATGTCTCCACCATACCAGTCTGAGCTAGTGACCTACATAGACCAGGGTTTGGGTTTTTTTTGCTGAGATATTAAGAACCGAAGATATTCTCCTGCCTTGCATGCCTGATTCTATCTTTCTAATATCTCTATGCAAACCAGGGGTGGGAAGGATGGAAATGTTTTATTTAATGATGTACTAAACACATTTTATTTACGGTTATATGGTGTCAGACAAATGGTTAAGGACCACACAGATATTGATAGAGAAAACCACTTCATGGGTTACTCTTTTCAATTAGCAGCAAGGGATCTTTTAAATGCACCATCCCTAAGCCATGATACGTATCATGGCCTTTGATATACCAGTCGTGGTACACTGGCTGAAACAAGAAATAGTCCAATGGGCCCACTGGGCATCAAGCAAGCACCATACCACTGGGCTATGTCCCACCCTACCACCAGGGGTGGGATTTATATCAGTCAGTTGAGCTCCCACCTAAGGTGCTTGTGTCGCAGGTTTCAACCATTTCAGTGGATCCATTTAACTGATTGAGTTTTTTCTCGTTCAGACCAGTGCATCACAACTGGTCAAAGGCTGTGGTATGTGTTTTCCTGTCTGTGGGAAAGTGCATATAAAAGATCTCTTGCTGCTAATAAAAAAAATACAGTGGGTTTCCTCTGGTGACTAGGGGGCGAGATGTAGCCCAGTGGTCAAGCAATTGATTGATGCGTGATTAGTTTGGGATTTGGTAAATAAAATGTGTTGAGTGCATTGTTAAATAAAACATTTCCTTCCTCGGATGACTAAGAGTCAGAATTCCCAAAAGTTGGACATCCAATAGCTGATGATTAATTAATAAGTGTGCTCTAGTGGTGTCATTAAATAAACTTTTTTCTATGTTAACTGAGATATTGCTAATTATATAAACTGATATTTAGCATGAACAGTTTATATCGGGGCTCAAAATATTGAATTACAAAAAGGAGGTCAGGTCAGTGTTTAACATTCCGAACAAGTTATTGTAGTGCACATCTGTCCTGGGCACAGGTGCCTACCTCGGCTGGCTTCTCTGCATGTGCAGGACAGGACTGCGAAAAGCATTCCATTTTATGGACCTAGCAGGTGAACTAGAAATTCACCTGTTAAAACCACCAAAACATGGTAGGCAGGGCATCGTTTTACAAAGCGATCTTAGCTCTAAGGTTGCCATAAGTGTGTATCTACATGTACCTTATGCACTAAAGGTGATTTTAGTGTTAAGATCCAATTTGTAAAACGGGGCCCAGATCATTTGTTTTCAAGAGAGAAATGATTGTACAATAATTATTTATCTCATCTGTTATCTAACTGTTAATTCTGTTATGTTTTAATTCCCTAATGTCTCAAATAATTAATTCATCTCAGAGGTCATCATGTTTCACACACTATCCCAGCCCTCACCTCATCCTGTACTATTTTTTTTTTAATCCAGCAAGTTATATTTGTTTTCTCAGCAGGGCATACATGTATTTCTTTTGGCCTGCTAGTTTAGAAAAATAACAGCAGACCATATTTTACTTCTTATTTCGAGTCCTATATTTTTTTTATATACATGTATATATATATATATATGTTCATGTCTGTAAATTATATAGATCTATGTACATATATATATATGTGCCTGCACGCATGTGTCCATCTCTACATGTATGTATATTCATCTGTGTCCATATATCCATCCATACATGTGCATCCATCATTCCATTAGTCAAGCAAACTCATTAAATTTATCCATCTATTAATACATATTGTGTAAGGCACAAATGTTTAAACATAAATTAAGAATATAATTAATCAGGGGATGGGATGGGATGAGAGAGAGAGAGAGAGAGAGAGAGAGAGAGAGAGAGAGAGAGAGAGAGAGAGAGAGAGAGAGAGAGAGAGAGAAAGTAACATCACTATCTATCAGTGTTTCTCCAGAAAGAAATTTTTGCTTATGGTGCTATATCATACAATGATGATAAAACTAAAATTTAAGTTACAAAAAAAACACACCCCACAATGAATCAGTGATATGAGGTCAAATATAGCATATATCATATATATACATACAACTCATGCAAGTCTTGCTCTGGCCAATTACACATTTTAAAAACAATCGGCATATTTTATTTTCATTTGGCAAAATATTTTCAAGTATTAATTGACATTTTGTTACAAAATAACTGGGTTTTTGTAAGTTTAATAGACAATTTGGCAAACACTGCCCATGCAATTAAGAAAATGTCCAAGGCAAAAAAAAAGATGCCATTGAAAAAAAAAAACATGAACATAGTCCAAGGCAAATAAGTGGCGTGAACCACAACACTGCCGATTGCCATGGGCAGTTGCAGAGGTTGTACATATATATAAATATAAAAAAATTAATAATAATTTAATAACAATTATGTGTTGTATATACCCGGCACATGTAATCTGAGTGTTAATTTAAACACAAACAATCCTCAATATTGCTCAGAGTGTAAATTGAGAATATACTACATGGCAGGCTGATAAGAGACCATTTTTATCTTATGAAGAGTTGTAAGATGAATGGTATCTAACAGACACAAATGTAGCATTCTGTGTCTAACACATCTTAAATAACCAGTTTAAAAATAAATTTAAATGTGTTTTCCAAGTAAAACTTATTTAAGGCCTTATAGTACTCGTACGTGTAGTGACCTTGTATAACACAAAGAAATCAATTTCAGGTTAACTCAGTTACACCACAGACTAATGAATTTCAACTGTGTTTTTTTTTTTCATGGAACAGAATGACACTGGCAATCTGCATGGGCCTCCGTTTCACAAAGCAATCTTAGCACTAAGATAATCTTAAGTGCATATGTTAGGTCTGCAGTTATGGTGATCTTAGTGCTAAGATCACTTCATGGAATGGGCCCTGGTCATCACCTAGGAACAGCCAGTTATACGAATGTCTTTAAATTGTTTTCACACACATATGGGTCATTCTCACAATACCTGCCAATTTCACATAGATACAACGCAAAGATTTTTTTTTGCTGGAACCTTATATAAACTTCGGTTTCGACTGCCAATATCGTACTGACAACATTTCACTCAATTTTCAGATACTTTATTGGTCTCCACTGATTTTATCAAGATTTTCTGTTTTTCATTCGTTCCGAAGTTGAATTGAAACGTTCCGGAGTTGAAATTCTGCCACCACCCAACAACGCTATGAAAAACCACTACCGTGTGCTTCACCCTCCACTCTGATAGTAACGAAAAATAGGAAGACACATATCTCTTAGAGTTGAACGTTCCGGAGTTGCAATTTTTATATTTTGTTTCATACAATTCCTGTTGGCAACCCTTATTGCATTCGAGGTAGAAAAGAAGGAAACAATCTCCCACTTTTGACACGATTTGTAAAGCAAAATGATCTGAAAGTAATATTTTCCGAGAAAACTGCGTTCCGGAGTTGAACAGCAATAAAAATACGCAAGACTCATCAAAAGTTAAGATCAATCTGTGCCGAGAATATTAAAAATTTGGAATGCAATCCACCCTGATTTGTTTTTAATATAGTTGCAACAAGAATTTACTGAGAGTCATGTGATAGTTTCGTTCACTTTAACACCGTCATAGAATATTTTAGTTATTTTGTTCCAGAGTTGCAAAACATTTCCAACTTCTTGTTACACAGTAAAAACATTTTCTAGAAATCATATTACTAACATCTTAATCATGCTATTTTTATTATCTGAACTTCATGATTGAATGATCATATATACCCCAAAATAAAGTAAATTTCCTTAGTAGTTTAAAAAATGTAACGGTCAGAAATCACCTCACCGTGATTTGTTACAGGCCTATTTTTAGAATTTAGGCTGTCAAAAACATAAAAACATCTGTGAAATGGCTCACGAATGCGACCTTTTTATGGACAGACGACCTTTTTATGGACAGACGCAGGGAAGAATATAATAATTCTAATAAATAAGTTTTTTTCATATTATGTTTTATTCTTCCTTTGCATATAGTCTTGTACGCGTAGTTAGCAGGTATTGTGAGAATGACCCATATATGTTATAAAAAAAATTCTCACCAACATGTGTGTGTAAGAAAGAAGAAAGAAAGAAAGAAATGTTTTATCTAACGACACACTCAGCACATTTTATTTTATGGTTATATGGTGTTAGACATATGGTTAAAGACCACACAGATATAGATAGAGGAAACCTGCTGTCGCTACTTCATGGTCTATTCTTTTTGATTAGCAGCAAGGGATCTTTTATATCTGTGTGTGTAAAAAAAATACTGCTTTTAATCTTAATCTTCAGAGGCTATTAAATTAATGTATTTTTCACCACAGTACATATTTAGCCAGTTGGTATGATAGAATCAGCCTCAAGCAATACAAGTATGATCAACACAAAATATAGAAATAATAGATGTGTTCACCAGCCACCAATTACATTAACCTTCTCTGAAAGCACCACCTACCAACAAGGTGTGAAGAGTATTGCAGGGCAAATGTCAAACAGATCAGACAGTCCATAGTGATGGAATAATTGGCTCTTTCAACAACAGAGGCTGAATCAGCTCATAAAACAATAGCACTGTGTGTGTGTGTGTGTGTGTGTGTGTGTGTGTGTGTGTGTGTGTGAGAGAGAGAGAGAGATGCCATACAGAGTTCTCTTGAAATAATGGAGACTTATTACTGTAAAAAATAAAAAATAAATGTGTCCTTATATGTCCATACTTTTATATTTAGTAACACTAATAATTTATCATAAGACAGACCATGTCCTTTTTTCTTTCTTTTTTAGTAATAGTAAATACTAATAATGTAACATTACACAGACCATGCATGTCTCACCAACAATAAACTTCTACAATGTTGCTAACAGCTGCATCCATAGATGGTCATCTCAATGCATGTTAAAATAAATAAATAAATAAATAAATAAATAATAAATAAATAAATAAATAATAAACTTCTACAATGTTGCTAACAGCTGCATCCACAGATGGTCATCTCAATGCATGTTAAAATAAATAAATAAATAAAATATAAAAAATATAAAAAATTAAAAACAATTCAATAAAATTCAATTTAAATTTTAATTCAATAAAAAAAAAAAAATTAACATGCATTGAGATGAACATTGCTAGATTGAATTACCAAGTTTCAATGATGTTGAACTTACACTGGTTATAGCTTGTAAAAAATGGAGTTAACCCCGAAACTTTAATATATATAGAACTACATGCATGTACATGTAGGTAACTGCAATTAATTTATAAGATGAAACCATCACCTCCATCGCAAAAGTAATAGTACATGCAACCCCTGCAATTGCCGTGGAGTTTTTTTATTCTCTGCGGCACGTTTTTGCCTTGGACTACATTCAGTTACTGTTCCAATGGCATTTTGTTTTGCTGTGGACATTTTCTTAATTGCAAGGGTTGCTACAGGTATATCTCACCTTTTTTATCCATAAAGGTGAGCCACTAAAAGAAATGTTAGAGTGATTTTCGATTTCTATGTGCAAGGTAAGCCCTTAATTTTATACAAGCAACTGTTACAGCTATTTTGTATCTACATTTATCCTACAACTTACTCATGATATCCATGTCATAAACCCACGTGATAATACTTAATAATGGTATGCAAAGTCTCTAGGTAATGTGTTGCTGTGGATGGGTCATTTGCTTATATGCCAACAAGACCTGTGTATCTTTGTAACGTAACGTTTTCAAAGATTTGTTTAAAATGTGTGACATCAAACTAATCTGTGCTAATCGTGATGACGTCATATTATTGATGGTGGCGACTTTAATACTGTTATTTAATAAGAAGTGTAATAGAATAAATAGAATTTACTACTCGTGTTTTTTAATATGTAAAATATCAACCTCGTCTAGTTAATCGGTATTTGTCTCAGAAAAGCCCCGACAAATACCGATTAACATAGACTCGGTTGATATTTTCCATATTAAAAAATACTCGTAACGAATCCTCTATATACATGTAGTGTATGTATGTACATGTAGTTACCTGTACATAAGCAGAGCTTCAGTGAACCAGGGCTTTTAATTTAATACCAATATACATGAACAGCGTTCTGTCGCAGCAATAAAATCTGATGAATGGTCTCGATAATGTAATCGACATCATTTTCTTGACAGATTTTCTGCCTTCTAATGCAGACCATTTCTACTGGGGATTTGTCACATGGCAACCAAGGCGGCATGGCCGTGCCATACCACAACTTTGGTCAGTGCAGCCATTAATACGAGAGGTTGAATAGATAGAGAGCACTATATACACGCATTAATAATCAGCCCCGGGCGGTATTGATCACTTTAAACAGTTAGAACAATCAATGACTCAGACGCATAGTTAGCATTATTAGTCGAAAATTCCAAACTGTGGATTATCTGGCATGCAAAAGTCACTGTGCGTTGCAGCCCAGCGTGTTGCCGTCTTCATGTAATACGCTGTCAAACCTGCTTAAAGATGGACACCACAGGGTCCTTATTACGTGGCTGATTAATGGCATCGACAGTTTAAGCTGTGCACAAAAACACTGTTGTAGTGTTTATAATCTTGCAGTTTTTTTAGGCAGATGAACTACGGGACCAACTATGTACACATAGCCCTTGAAATTTGTGACAGCAATCAGCAGTGCAGCTGCTAAAAATTTGTTACAAAATCTATCTGCAGTGAAAATTTGTTTTTCATTATCGGTTAATTACTTTGTTAATATTACCTGTATTGAAGTGCTGTCAGAGGATATTTTGAATTTCAAGAGAAGAATACATAGAAGGGGATTGGAAATTAGTTAACAGATTTTGGTGAATTTGTGTATATTCCAACCAAAGTGGGTGGGGATGGGGGGGGGGGGGGGGGGGGGGGGGGGGGGGGGGAGTAGTGGTGAAGGAAAACAGATGTTTGTTTAAGTGTTTAGAAACGTGTTTACCTTACTATTTGGTTCACATCACTTTACCACAAATGTTTCCCTGCTCTTTGCTGAGATATTAATTGTCAGTGTGTTATGCCTAGGATCCAGCAATATTCATTGTTGAAACATACATGTCTATAGATGACTTAGTCTGGGCACTGTGAAAAATAAACATGTCTGTAGATGACATACATGTAGTTTGGCCACTATGCAAAATAAACTAGTAACCAAAATATTCTTCACACATGTATAAATAATCCATCATATTTACAAGGTGTTGGCACAAAGAGGGAAGTAAGGGAGGGGTGGGGGGCGTATTTTATTTAATAATGCACTCAATTACATTTTAATTATAGTTGTATGGCATTGATAATGAGAAAGGAAACCGCTGCCTTTGTTACATCAGTCGTGGTGCAGTAGCTGGAATGAGAAATAGCCTTATGGGCCCACTGATAGGGATCAATCCTAGACTGACCGCTCATCATGCAAATGTCCCACCCCCACTGGGAGGGAGTAATATCAATGTTTATTTACGCTGAGAGGTGGGGGGTTTATGCTTTGCATACCGAGAGGGGCCAAAGTAAAAACCATTTTGTGAATGCACTAATGTGTATGATCCATAAAGGCTTACTACATGTACTACATAAAAGTGATATTTATATATGCTAATACTTTAATAACAATGTTATTACCATATTAAATACAATATTATTTAACATATTCAATTTCACTTTGTAACTGGTGATGGCATTGACAGATTCAACACAGATTAGTTTGTACTACTTATGATACTGTACTAATTCATTTGGAAACATTGTATACAAACAATGTACCTGAGTAGGTTAATTCAAAGAAAAACTTCTTCTTCTTTTTTAAATATTACTGACAATTATACAATAAAATTCATGTATCTACTGAACTAATTATCCAGCTCACAAGCAGACTTATAAATTCAGTAACGGATTTCATTTAAATTAAATAATTATAATTTGCTCAATGCTTACAAATTTGCTGGGCCCAATTTCACTAAACATTGTAAGCCTAGTTTTGCATGTAAACATAAATAATATGATTAAACCACAATTCTTATTACTGTTATAGTACGACAACTATAGTTAGAAGTACACATATTTCATTTCCTTTTGTCATTAAAATGTTCCATTTTCGATAATGATTAAACAAAATTCCTGAAATAGAAAGAAAGAAAGAAATGTTTTATTTAACGATGCACTCAACACATTTTAGTTACAGTTATATGGCGTCAGACATATGGTTAAGGACCACACAGATTTTGAGAGGAAACCAGGTGTCACCACTTCATGGGCTACTCTTTTCGATTGGCAGCAAAGGATCTTCTATTTGCGCTTCCCACACACAGGACAGCACAAACCATGGCCTTTGTTGAACCAGTTATGGATCACTGGTCGGTGCAAGTGGTTTACACCTATCCATTGAGCCTTGCGGAACACTCACTCAGGGTTTGGAGTCGGTATCTGGATTAAAAATCCCATGCCTCGACTGGGATCCAAACCCAGTACCTACCAGCCTGTAGACCGATGGCCTAACCACTACGCCATCGAGGCCAGGCCTGAAATAGATGCCAACACTTGTAAACATATTCCCGGTATAATTGCTAATCAAAGACACAAACGTATGTTTTGTGAAATTGGCCCTTGATCTTTATAAAGACATGATTGTAAGCTGAATATAATTAGTGATATTAAATAGTTGGCAGGCACCAGCAATTATTTACTGTTGTATACTAATTTGCTGGCTAATTAGTATTAATTGCATAATTAGGATTAACTACATGCTGTACTATGTGGTTTGGTATGGAACCACCAATAACAAGGAACACTACAACTTTAAAGAGTGGCTGTAAGGCTAAACAAAGTGAATTTATGGTCTCTGGTCAGTGCTCGCTTTGATTTTGACCCTCGAGCGTCAACGTTTTTAAAATTTAAATTTAAACATTAAGCACAAGTTTATTTTGATGCAAGGACATCCAAAATAAAGTCATTAGTTTGAAATCTTTCTGTTAAAAAAGACACTGCACCACATATTTTTACGTCACTTGAATATCTAGTAATGGTGGACTGGAATTAAAGTTGCATGTATAGTTTACAAATCACATTGTATTAAGCTTAAGATTGTTTGATACTAGTAAAGAGATTATTACTCTCGTGTTTCGGTATCATCAATATCATAAATTAGGAATAAAATTAATGTATTATGCTTGCCAGAGGCTTGCATAATAAACATTTTATGCCTAATATATGATATTGATGATACCGAAAAAACACTCTGGTAATAACCTCTGTATATACCTGCGCAGTGTTGTAGATCACACTAATTTGAGCACAGCAGGCTTTTTGTTTGTTCTAGAGTTCACTGCGGCCTGTTTAGTGTAGTAATGTTAATAATGGCTGGTAAAGAGCTGTAAATATATGCAGAAATGCATTTCAAGTTATTTTAATCTAATTAATGCTCAACATTTCATTGCATTTGAAGTGAAATGTTATGAGGTTAGCATATATATATGTTTGTACGTACTTAATTTGGGCATGCTTATTTTGGGCACAATGTTTATCGCTTCAATCTACGGTCCTGCTGCATTTCCACAGGACTGAACACATACAAATGTATGTATACATACATACATAAAACTCAAAAACACTGAACATTACATACATGTGTACACATACACAAACACATGCTGACGACGTTTAGTCAATATGACAACGACCACAATCAATATCTAGGATAGAAAATAATTGCACCTCCTCAGCACACACACACAAGTGGTTTATTAGAGAGAAGTAAAACATTAATCACATTCATTGGCGGCAGTGTGGGCCAATTATGTGAAAGTCATAAAGGAACATAATGTTCATTTTACATTAATCTACACACACACACACATATATATATGTATATATTGTACATGTATGTATGTATTGATGTTACTTGTATTAATTTACATGTAGCAATTGTATGTATGTCAAGACTGACTATTACATACATGTACAGATATTAACGCACTGGCGCAAGGGATAATTAAATCCTTTCTGGCCTCACAAACTGTCCCATGCCATTGCTGGGACTCAAACCTATGGCATCGAATCGCCCGCAGATTGCACAACTAACCACGATGTGTTCTGAGCTATTCATACATACATAAAAAGGATGCTGTTTAACTCAACCACATGCATGGGGCCTACAATCCACGCGGTAAATCCCGCTTACGTACATGACACAGTGGGCACACCTGGCACTGGCTAGTATGTACTGATGTATGAATATCTATATATTGTATGTATGTCGAGATTGACTGTTACATACATAGATATAAATCACCCTCAACTAGCAGACTTGCCATGATACATTCTGAGTTATCAAATCATCCTTAAAAACAATGTATGTATGTACTATGTACACAAGCACCTGCGCAAACTTGTACTTATTTTGTAGAATTGAACCTCCTCGGTGAACCCATTGTCTCACTGGGTCCAGTTGGGGGTTTTCCCAACCATTGCCCCAAAACTAGTATATCAAAGACCATGGTATGTCCTGTCATGTTTGTATTTCTATTTTAAACTTCATCTGATTGTTTGACAAGCATCATTTCAGGAGTGTGATCATCAGTGCACCCTTATATTACTCATGGTGAAAACTCAACGTACATACATACCGTACATACATACACCTCATCACCACAATACAAATATCTGGAAAACAGTTGGGGAACAATAATGAATTATGGCTTACACATGTACATACTGTATATGTCTGTATTTGTTACAATGTACATTGATGTACTGTATGTAAAATCAGACGATCTGTAGAATGTCTGAATTTGTAAATACATGTTTCGGACAAGCTGTTAAATTCTCGATTCACAGATTGTCTGAAGTGAAAGAACCAACAGCAGGCTATGTCACTGA
>JAECMU010083118.1:7563-18519 GCA_016106625.1 Dracogyra subfuscus
TACTTTAAATAATAAAATTTAAGTAAAGTATGATTTCAGTTATCAAAAAACGCCTCTAATAGTCAAAACTATGTCTTAGTGTTTAAAAACTAGGGAATGTCCCTTTAAATACATTAACAGCTGCTTTGAACTATATGTAAAATGATATCCATGCATATAATACACACTGACGGCCAAATTTCATTCTACGGTTATATGTTAAAAATCAATACTACGGTACTACCTGTACCACTATCGGTATCAGTATAATAATATTCAAAATGATAGAAGAACGTAAATAACTATTACTTCCTATTTCTTTATGAAGGTATAGTTTTTAAAAATTACTTAGCCTACTATATAATCATGAAATTAAAATGTGTATATATTGATCAAACTAAATTTTACAAAACCACTTTGTTTTGTTTAAGGACACCACTAGAGCACATTGGTCAATTAGGTAATTATCGGCTATTGGATGTCAAGCATTTGGTAATTATGACTTGCAGTCATCAGAAGAAACCTGCTACATTTTTGCTAATGCAATAAGGGATCTTTAATATGTATTTCCTCAAAGACAGGAAAGCACATACCACAGCTTTTAACCAGTTGTAGTGCACTGGTTGGAACGAACAGAATTACCAATGCAGAATTAAATTAAGACAATTTGCCAGCTCAATTTTACAATTTTTATTTGACCCCAATGCACTCAGGTATTAATATAAATTTATATACTTCTGTCATTTCTGTAATTATATATACACATACACTTACATGTATATATCATTGTCTGCCGTCTGAAGCAAAATATCGCAGTGAGATCAGAGTGAGTCATTTGAACATAACTGAAGCAAAACATTTACACAATGTAGGTAAGATTAAACAACAATATTATATCAGTTACGATCACCAAAGGGTCACTGAGCTTCAGCCCATAGAAATGCCATACAGCCATTTAATGTATGTTTATACAGACATACAGACGCACAGATCCAACCAACTTATTTTTTGTTACCAACTAAAAATACTTTTCTACTGGGATGAATATATAAGGAAGCCATCAAGATATTGAAGCATGGATTCCCCAGCAAGTGGTCTAGTGAGGCCCTCTTTAGTTAATATAATTTGGAATAAAATTAATTAATTTGGAAAAAAGAAAAACAAATTTCAGTCCCACATTGCACAAATTAGTAGCATGTATGTGTAACATCAACAATGTATATATAAACCATATTTTACTTATATTCAATTTAGCAAAAGATACTTGTAATATTATTGCAATATTTCTAAAAATACATTTCTGTTGGTTCCACATTTACATGCATAAATCTATTATTTAATAAAAATCTAAACACTGTGAACTAAATTTTACTTAGCGGTAAGTAATGAGGTATTTCAACACCAAACTTAGTTTTGAAAGAAAAAAACCAAGGTTACAAATATATTTTTATAAGATATTCAATGCCACATTTCCTTAAAAGGGCCCCATGTATTTAATCAGACTGTAAATTACATGTATGGTAGATTCAAGTTTTATATCAACAGCTGCTTTTCCACTCATCTTTTCAAGTTATTTGTTCTTAGTTTTGCTCTGTATTTAATAATATATGTATATATGTGTTAAAAATTTCTTATATCAACATCTATGAAATAACAAGCATAATTTAACACAATGTAGAAAACAACAATTTCTTACTAAAAGTATTGATATAAATAGGACTTTTTTTTATTTTATACTTATAGCTACACAAATAAAAGGACAATATAATATTATAATGATACAATTTACATATTTCAAAATTAGAACAATATTATACATATATGTAATACACACCTTTTTGATATATAACTTTAATTAGTTACAAGTAGGTTGTATTAAATAATAAAGGTTTTAATTATTTTCATCATTATATTATAATAATATTTAATATGAACATTAAAAAAAACCCGTGCAATCTTCTGTACTGTAATAATAACCCAACCCAGATTAATAAACATAATACAAATATATGTGCATAAAATAAATGTGCATAAAATATTTCAATGTCGCTTGTTAATGCGTGAAAGTACATTAAATAAAGAAATATTACAGGCTAGAGGGCTAGCCGCTACAAAACAATCAGGTAAACTGTGACATCTACAAGCCAGAGAAACTCAATAAGCTATGCAATCTGGCAATGCTCTGTAAACAGGGAGAACAGGCCAGTCATTCAAGTTGGTGGCCCAGTTGCATAAATCAAAACCTGAGAAACTGCTGAAGAGGAATGCTGTTTTGATTAAAGACAGCGCTATTTCTAAATGAATTTGTTCTGTGCACTGGGTACCATATATCAGCCATGTATAATAGAACAGAAGGGACCAAATATTTTTCTATTATTACTATTATTTTTGTATTAAACTGTATTTATTTAATGTGTGTATTTAAATGTATTTTTCCATTATTACTATTATTTCTGCATTAAACTATTTATTTAATGCATATATTTAAATGGATTTTTTCCATTATTATTATTATTATTTCTGTATTAAACTATTTATTTAATGCATATATATTTAAATATATTTTTTTCGAATATTACTATTATTTCTGTATTAAACTATTTATTTAATGTGTATATTTAAATGGATTTTCCCCCACTATTACTATATTTTGGTATTAAACTGAATTTATTTAATGCATATATTAAAAAAAAAAAATCCTTTATTACTATATTAAACTGTTTTTATTTAATGTGTATATTTAAAAGGTGGGTTTTATTTTTTGGTTTCATTGTTACTATTACTACATGTATTAAACTGTATTCATTTAATGTGTATATTTTATTGTTCATTAACAGCACAAAACCATTTATTATTGTATGTATAATTAAGTATATACAATTATTTACTAATTCTTTTAATATTAATACATGTAGTACGAAAGTATAAATTTGTTGTATTTTGGGAGTTTTAATTAAAAGTTAATTTGTTTTGTTTAGCCCTTGATAATAAGTCAATGTGTTTTAGCTGTAACAGTGTCTGCTATAATATCCATCTTTTTTCATAATGATATTCAATGGAAAAACAGATCATTGGGTTTTAGTAAAATATTAAGTCAAATGGAATATCAATATGTATCCTGCAGCATATGAATTACTCATCCGGTTTCCATTAATAATAAAATAATTACCAGTAAGGTACAAAAGACTGAAGTTTCATCATGCTAACATTTTAAAAAGGTCAATTTGTATACTAAAATATACTCGGCCAAATTCGCTGCATTTTAATGTGGCTACTGGTTTGACTTTCACTAGATTTGAAGGTCATTAATATTATATGATTCATGGTAATTGATTATTAGCAATGTCCAGCCATACTCTCTCTCTCTCTAATCTACTGCATGGTCTTTAGGCCATGCTTAATCTGACTACCGGTCTCGGTGGTGTCATGGTCAAGCCATCAGACATATGGCTGGTAGGTACAGAGTTCGCAGCCTGGTACCGGCTCCCACCTAGAGAAAGTTTTAACGACTCAATAGGTAGGTGTAAGACCACTACACCCTCTTATCTCTTATTAACCACTAAAAACTAACCTACTGTCCTGGACAGACATCCCAGATAACCGAGGTATGTGCCCAGGACAGCATGCTTGAACTTTAATTGGATATAAGCATGAAATACAAAAATATTTCCTTTCAGATTGAAATCTTTAAATACAGTTCTAATATTGCAGATGCATCAACTTAAATATTGGTTTTCTTTACTTTAAAATTGTAAAACTTGACTTATTTGTTATTAACTCTGAATTCCCTTGCTGTAGATCAATTTCCTGGAAAACTCAAAGGATATGCCCAAGAAAATGTGCTTGAACTGTTAAAAATGTTTCAAGAGTTGACACATTTCTGAACTTTTATGTTCATTAAACTCGTAAAAACTGATGCTTAGCTACAAACATGACACTAAATATATTGCCACTAAAGTAAGATGTCATGCTTTTACTACAAGTTTTTTTTATCCTGTTGGAGGGGCAGGGGAGGACATAGTCCAGTGGTAAAGTGCTTGCTTAATGCGCAGTTGGTTTAGGATTGAGTCCCATTGGTTGCCCCGTTGGGCTATTTCTCATCCCAGCCAGTTTTCACTAACTGGTGTAGCAAAAGCTGTGGTATGTACTACTAGTATTCTGTCTGCAGGATGGTGCATATAAAAGATCCTTTGCTGCTAACTGAAAAGAGTATTTCATGAAGTGGCAACACCAGGTTTCCTCTATCAATATATGTGTGGTCCTTAACCATATGTCTGATGCAATATAACTGTAAATAAAATGTGTTGAGTGTGTCGTTAAATAAAACCTTTTCCCTCCTGTTGGAATTGTAAAAAAAATAAAACCTTTGATGTCAAATTTGGTATTAATACCAACAATCAATAGAGATAGTTGAGTAAATTTGGAACAAGTTATAATTATTGTTTTATTTTATTGCTTGTAAAATTTTCATATTTTAATGAAATATTTGGAGAGGCCTTAATATAAACTAATATCTGTTGGCCAATTCCCAGACTGCTAATCTTTTGATCAGTAATAAATACTGTGTAAACAACAGAAGACATGTAGACATGGCCTAACAGATTGTTTTATCAGTGTCTAATGTGTTAATTGTAGCCCATTGGTAAAATTTTTTTGTTTTTTGGTTTGTTTAACGATGCACTCAACACATTTTAATTACGGTTATATCGGCGTCGGACATATGGTTATGTCGAGAAAAAACCCCAGTGGTCAGCTGACGGGGATCGATCCTAGACCGACCGCGCATCAGGCGGGCACTCTACCACTGGGCCATGCTGCCCGCCCCCATTCGTAAAGCACATAATACACTGTCGGTCTAGGATTAAACCCCCAATGTTCAGCCCACTGGGCTATTTCTCGTTCTAGCCAGTGTAACATGACTGGTATATCAAATACTGTGGTATGTGCTATCCTGTCTGTGGGATGGTGCACATAAAATATTACTAGCTACTAATAGAAAATTATAGCAGGTGTCCTCTATAAGACTATCTCGAAAGTATCAAATGTTTGACATGCAACAGCTGATGATTAATAAATCAATGTAATTCTAGTGGTGTCGTTAAACAAACTGTAACTTTAATTGCTGCCATTTGCCTGGCTCTGTGATGTATTTACTTAAGACAAAAATAAGGACATTGTTTTTATTTATACAGGGCATAAGTAGGATTTCTACCAGAAAGAAATGTTTGGGTATGGTGCTATGGAATTAAATATTTACCATGTGTGTTCTGAATAGAACTACAGTCGACAGGGGTTATAAACTTATAGGGGGCCTCCTCCAGAAAAAAAATGGGTTAGGTTTAGGTTTAGGGTTAGGGTTAAGAAAATCATACAGTTATGGTAAGTCATTAATTTTGTCAAAATCTGCATAAACATTTGGGTATGGCGCCATTACCGTTTCGCCCTCTAGCAGAAACCCTGATAAGCTGTCATTTATCAAATCATTAAATTTAAATTAAAGCTGAATTTGGCGAATATATTTAATTTTAGATACGCCCTTTGAAGATTGTTAAGGCTGTTTGAAAATTGTATTTGGCCTCCAATTTTGCTGTCCTAATAATCATTAAAAAAGTTTGTTGTTTAACGACACCACTAGAGCACATTGATTTATTAATCATCGGCTAGTGGATGTCATTTTTGACACAGTTATAGATAGGAAACCAGCTCAGGTTTCCATTAGTAGCAAGGGATCTTTTATATGCATCATCCCAGACAGGATAGCACATACCATGGCCTTTAATATACCAGTTGTGGTGTACGGGCTGTGACGAGAAATAGCCTAATGGATCCTCCGACGAGGATCGATCCCAAACCAACTGCACATCAAGTGAGCACTTTACCACTGGGCTATGTCCCGCCCCTTAATAATCATTAAAGTCTGTATAAACAGGACTAGCTCAGGCACTCATTAAAAACTGAGAATTTTAAAAACAATTGGTGAATTTTATTTTAATTTGACGATATATGTTCCATGTAATAATTGTTATTTTGTTTCAAAATAACCCAGATATATTTTTTACAATTTTTAAAGTTTAATAAATAATTTGGTGAAATCTTCTGATCATTTAGAAATAGCCCTATAAATATGACACATCTATAACACAGCTTATAGAAAAACCCATTTAAAATGCCCATATCCACCACAGGTTCAAGCACGCCCGTTCTGGCTACGCAATCTAGATCATATATCCATATTTATATGTAGCTGCCAAACACTAAAAAGAGATGATATTAATATGTAGCTGTCAGTGATTTTTTTTAAAACTATTTAATAATAAATGTTCTCCAGGTATAGAATTACAAAGAATAAATACTTCCCATTAGTATTTTGTCATTATTTGTGCATGTTGACAACCTTGTGATATAGGTAGTAAAGTTCATCCCATATTGGTTAATGTATGATGTTAATGAAATTACATACTTTTTAGGTTCCTTTATCAACTTGTTTACGTCAAATGCAGTGGTGTACCTAGTGTGTGGCAGGTATGAAATGGAGGAGGGGGTGGGGGGTGGCACTGAGTAGTTTCTATTAACCTCCTGAGCCCTGCAGGCGAAATATCTCGCCCAACGTCACATCAGTCGACATACTGTATACTGTATACAGTGCATTCCCCAATTCATATTTCCCACCCCTTTGCACACAACATTCACCGGAAACGGAAATATAATGAAATTGTGGCTTTTGTTTTTATTTTATTTTTATTGAAATAACTTGAAATTTTGGGTTCAAAAAGTGTTTTTTCACAAATTCCCTGAAGTAAACACAACTTTTTCAGTTTTTGCCTAATTTTAATCACCATTAGATGAAATAATAAAAATTACACCAAAAAAAAACCCCACGAAAATAATACTTACCAATTCATATAGGAACTTTATTTCATGTATTTATAAACCATTTAAGTGAGTAAAAATTATAAACTCAACGTGATTTTTGTTAAAAAAATTAATCCCGTAGTCTAAAGGTTAAAGGCATACATCAGATGTTTGGATTTTAGTGCCTGCCATAGAAGCTATTATCTGCAGAAATGCCACTGGTCAAATGTCATTCATAGCAGACACTACTAATAATAGTCTGTTTTGTTTAACGACACCACTAGAGCACATTGATTAATCAGTAATTGGTTAATGGATGTCAAACATTTGGTCATTCTGACTCATAGTCAACAGAGAAAACCCACTACATCCTTCCTTATGCACCTTCCCACAGACAGAAAAGCGTTTTCATTTCATTTTCAATATTGTTTAACGTGCACATTCAGAGCAAGCTGTTATAGCGCACGCCTGTCTTGGGCATACATCTCAGCTATCTGAGCTGTCTGTCCAGGACAGAATAGAAATTAGTGGGTTAGTTGTTATTGTTAGTGAAAGAGAAAAGAGGGTGTAGCGGCCATACACCTACCCAATGAGTCCTTAAAAACTCGCTCTGGGTGGGAGCCGGTACCGGGCTGCGAACCCAGTACCTACCAGCCTGTTTTCCGGCGACTTAACCGCTAGGCCACCGAGGCCGGTACAGAAAAGCACATACCACAGCCTTTGATATAATACCAGTTGAGGTGCACCGGCCATAACGAACTACAGTACTAATAATAGCTGACTATAATTGTTGTTTTTTATCTCTTAATTCTATTCTTAATGACATCTCTGCTAACGAATCAATGGTTCTCATTAATTAGGTCATTGGGGTGGAAACCGTATATCTGACACTAGCACAAAGGTTTAGATATGCCTGACTGGACACAGCTGTGAAACATGCCAAATTATTTAAAATAGATATTTGTGGTACAAGAGCAATAAAACATCTTAAACATTGAATAAAGGGATCGTACATGTATACTTCTGTTCGATTAACTATCAATGTATATAATATACATGTAAGTTATTTTCATTAGCAAATACAATTATTTAACTGAATTGCTAAAAATGCATTATATATTGATCAGTATGACCAATTTAACACCCAATAATATCAGCAGAAATAAATTATAGATAATTCAAACTAATATTATTTATTTATCACCAGGCCACATCTTCATGACAAAATATTCATGACAAAATTACAAGGGAACTTGGTTGTTATAAACAAGAGTCTAGTGTATACACAAATCTATGAACATTGTGACATACATACTAATAATTTCCAATTCAGGCTGTGTAGATTTTTTGTACATAATGTAATAGTACATCAATGCTGCAGTACCATATAAAAAAGTGTGATCTTGTAAAGTAAGAGTAGTTCTTGCAAATGAAGAGTGCTACTGTATTTATAAAAGATAGATAAAAGTTTGTTTTGTTTAATGACAACACTAGAGCAGATTCATTTATTTATCACTGGTTATTATGTAAAACTTAAAGCATGAAGGTTTAATTTTTATACTAGTAAATTATCAAACAAATTGTTGTTGGTTTTTAAACCTTTTTTTTTTTTGGTCCAGTTAACAAAATACAACAACATATTTGCTCTAGTTGTTATTTGTATATACATTTTTTCTCTAAAATATTATATTATATTAAGTTAATGAACAGTAATTTAAAAAAAAAAATTGTACATTGCTGATTAGTGATATTTCCCTCCTAAATGTTGTTCTAACTATATAATATTTATAATTCACCTCTGATAATATATCTTTAAATGTGCTTAAAATTATTATTATTATTATTGTTGTACAAAGCTAACAATTTAAATGTGTAATAAGATAATTATGAATAAAATTATGCACTAACAAAACACTGACTTAATAAATTATTTATACAATTAATATATTCATTTCTTTATCATGATCGATGGTATTGTATATTTATAAACATATATACATCAGATGCACTGAAAAATAATTAGGAAACCAAGGTGGGTTTTTTTGCATCTTTTTTGTAATTTTCTTGTAAGTTATTTACCAACTGTTTCTATTTTCAGAAACAAAGCATTTGTGCCTCTTCACTCAGTGAAACTAACTGAGGTAAACTCCATTGACTTATTTAAATTATATTTCTGATTAATCAATTTGTATTCCTGATGTATCCGTAATTAAGACCATCCATTCACAATTATCAATGTTTTTATTAGTGAAAAAAAGAAGAAAATCAAATTTAAAAAAAAGAAGAAAAAAGGTCAATAAAAATATTCCTTGGAAATCAAAATTTTTTATGAACACTTACAGAAGGTGTTTACAAAACAAAAGAGAGAATAAAAAGAATATGCTTTGAATGCTTGTTAAAATGTTAATGTTTGAGGACTGTAACTAAATATAAGATGGACATTTTAACTATAACAAATCAGTCCTGTTTTTTCATACAAAACGTATGTTCCCCGTAACATATTAGGCTGATAACACAATATAATTAAATTTACTTTACATTCATTACAATAAAATGTCATCCCATTAGTGCAGGCATAGCAACAGGAGTTTGTTCAATTCTCGATGAACATAAAAATTACATCGTCTGGCAACGTCAAGTTGTCTTATTGAGCGTTATTGTTTATGTACCAAAAATAATTCAAAATGAAGTATGACATTTTAGTGTCATTCTTAGCAAGTATGATTCTAATTTAATTATAAGTATTGTCCGTTATTTCTTTCATGTTCATTTGGGTATGAAGAAAAAAAAATCATCTGCAAACTTATGTGAAAACATAGATTGGAGATGATTTTGTTTTTGTTCATACTTCGATGAACGTACAAACAATAACAGACAATCCTCCATCCATAAATTCAACTGTCATAATTATATTTTATTATACTGATAACACAATATTCAACTGTCATAATTACATAATATACTGATAACATAATATTCAACTGTCATAATTACATATAATACTGATAACACAAAATTCAACTGTCATAATTACATATAATAATGATAGACAATATTCAACTGTCACAATTACATATAATACTGATAACATAATTTTCAACTGTCATAATTACATAATATACTGATAAGACAATATTCAACTGTCATAATTATGAAAATGAAACATACTTCTGCTTTAAACAAGGTTTACGTTCTCAGTGAAAATTATTTCATGAGACATATATCCTGAATACAAAAATGGTAGCAAGTTGACTATCAGTGTTTCAACTGAACAATGTAGCCTAGTGAAATTATTCCAAGCAAGTTCAAAGTGAATACACATGAACAGCTGTAGAGGGACCATCACCCTGATATCAATCAATACATTTTGAACTGTATAGGTAATAAAATATTTATCTGGTGGAATTAAAAGAAAAAAAGAGGGTGAAATAAAAGGAATCAGTGCTTTTAAAGAAAACTGTGTTTGGAAATGATAATGTCTTGCTTAACCAACATTGTAAATATCTATAAATATTAGGTGTTTACTATATTATCTGTTTTTACAGGAAAAACCACTAGAACGACCTTAGGCACAAGGAGTTAGGCATAGCAATCTACAACTCTGTAAAGCATTGACTGAACTGGGACACACACAAATGAGTTTATCCACCACGCGGAATCGAACCCATGATCCATCACCTCTGGTGTAATTTCTACCACCCAGCTGCAACCTGTTTCTCTAAAATGTTAAGCTTGAGACTCATAAATGTGTTTGTGTGTGTGTGTTGTTGTGTTGTGTGTGTGTGTGTGTGTGTGTGTGTGTGTGTGCGCGCGCAAGTGTGTGTGTGAGTGTGTGTGTGTGTGTGTGTGTGCAAGTGTGTGTGTGTGTGTGTGTGTGTGTGCAAGTGTGTGTGTGAGTGTGTGTGTGCAAGTGTGTGTGTGAGTGTAAGTGTGTGTGTGAGTGCAAGTGTGTGCATATGTGCACACACGTGCATGTCTTGTTCTACAAGTTCCGAATATCCACATTCAATGTAATATGTACTTTATATGCACAGGTACATATATGTTTGCATGTGTAACCTTTTAACTTGCAATAAATGTTATCTAATCTTATCATATACTTTACAGTGTTGTTTATTTCCTGTA
>JAECMU010083127.1:6493-22469 GCA_016106625.1 Dracogyra subfuscus
AGAGAGAGAGAGAGAGAGAGAGAGAGAGAGAGAGAGAGTATATGTGCTTGCGTGCGTGTGTGCGTGTGTGTGCTTGTGTATTAGATAGACAGATGTGTGTGATTGTGTGTGTGTGTACCGATTGGTATATTGGTAATGGGGTGAATCTATTAATAATGTATCAACATGTTTTCGTGAAATGGCACATATTGGAACAATTGCGCAATGTCTTATCTTCACGTGATAAACATTCATAAACTATTAATAGATTCGTGACATTGCGACTATTTGTTACCTGTGGGTTTCCCCTGACAACAAGGAACATCAACACACCGGATATTATTACACGTCTTCAATTGTCTGATCGCCGCGGTGTTTTAACGGGACAACGAGGACTCTGCTTCGTCATGAATGTTCGAGCAATGACAATGGACAAACTCGTGATATTTGCGGTCTTTTGACGAGATTTGCGAGTCTCTGAAAGCGTTAAATGAATTCATTCATGGTCGCAAGTTTTAGATCGAGTATAAAGCTGTTTACTAGACCCTCCAGTTATTTGATGGCTGTAACCCAATTCATGCTAACTCATATTAAACTGTAAACAAGGACAGTTTACAAAAGAAATTTCTGTATCGGTAGTGATTGCTTAAAAAAAAAATAGAGGTCACAATGTGCCCTCTCGAGATAACAACAATCACCCGATGGTATTAGTTGAGACTAAATTTCATATGAGCGGGCAGCATAGCCCAGTGGTACAGTGCCCGCCTGATGCGCGGTCGGTCTAGGATCGATCCCCGTCAGCTAACCACTGGGGCTTTTCTCGACATAACCATGTGTCCGACGCCGATATAACCGTACTTATAATGTGTTGAGTGCGTCGTTAAACAAATTAATTTTTTTTTTTTATTTTTTTTTTTTTAAATTCATATGCTGAATGGGGTTCCTAAAGATAAAGAATTTATATCATGGCTTCTACTCACATACAAGACACAGAGACGACCGAACACACAATCACACGGACGTTCGGACACATACATACACGCACGCACGTACATGCATTTACAGAAAGAAAGAAAGAAATGTTTTATTTAACGACGCACTCAACACATTTTATTTACGGCTATATGGCGTCAGAAATATGGTTAAGGACCACACAGATATTGAGGGAGAAAACTCGCTGTCGCCACTTAATGGGCTACTCTTTCCGATTAGCAGCAAGGGATCTTTTATATGCATCATCCCACAGACAGGATAGCACATACCACGGCCTTTGATATACCAGTCGTGGTGCACTGGCTGTGAGAAAATGTGTTTAACGTTAGCGAAAAGTGAACAAAATTGACTTTTTCTTATTTATTACGTAGTTTAAATTCAGTTATGTATCCAAATCTCACTAGTGGGGGACATAGGAGTCGTGCCCGCCCCTCCAATCACACCTTTTCCCCCTACCAACTTTTACATTTAGCTGCCACTCCCCCCAAAATTTAAAAATAAATAAATAAATAAAACACCTTTAAAAAAAACAACCAATAAAGCAACAACAAAACCCAAACAAAAACTACTTATAGACAATGTGAGTGACCCCGACCCACCCTCACTGAGACCCCTATATACAATTATGACTATGCTAAAAGAAAATCTCAATAAGCAGTGCGATAAGACGATTGTGTAAGAAGTTGCTTTAGTAAAGTATTTTTCGGTACAAATTAAAGGTAGATAATTATATGTTCAGGTAATATTGACTTGAGCCGTTGATTAATCCAATTGCCGTGCGATCACACATTCAAGATGTCGGTGAACTGGGATTGATAATGATGGACAATAAAATATTATGCTCGGTCAGTACACGATGGCCATCGATTCATAACGTCCTCTCGACATTCACCAATTATTAACGTGCATTGTACTCACAAATTATTAACGTTCAGTGTACTCGTCGATTTGTATGGTACACTGCTCTCGTCCATTAGTAACTTACACTGTACTCGTTGATTAGTAACGTACACTGTATTCATCGATTGGTAACGTGCATAGTACAATGTACGCAACGATTAGTAACGTACACCGTAAACTACTCATCGATTAGTAGCGTACACAGTACTCGTCGATTTGTAACGTACACTGTACTGATCGATTACTATCCATACACTAATCGTCGATTAGTAGCGTACACTGAACTCGTCGATTTGTAACGTGCACTGTATTCTTCGATTAGCAAAGTAATCATCGATTAGTAGCGTACACTGTACTCGTCGATTTGTAACGTACACTGTATTCTTCAATTAGCAAAGTACTCATCGATTAGTAGCGTACACAGTACTCGTCGATTTGTAACGTACACTGTACTGATCGATTACTATCCATACACTAATCGTCGATTAGTAGCGTACACTGAACTCGTCGATTTGTAACGTACACTGTATTCTTCGATTAGCAAAGTAATCATCGATTAGTAGCGTACACTGTACTCGTCGATTCTAGGCGTACTCTGTACTCATCGATTAGTAACGTGCTCTACACTTACCGATTAGTAACGTACACTGTACTCGTCGACTCTCATTGTATAATTTATTTTTACGTTCCAGTGAATATTAGCACAAATATGTATCTGTTTGATATAATTGTTATGCCTCTTTTGCTGTATGGCTCCGAGGTAGTTAGCATTAATAATATTGCTGACGTAGAAAAAGAATGTACATAGTACAATGTACGCAACGATTAGTAACATACACTGTAAAGTACCCATCGATTAGTAACGTTCACTGTACACTGTATTCATTTATTAGTAACGTACACTGTAGTCATCGATTACTAACGTACAGTGTACTTATCGATTAGTAACGTATACGGTATTCATCGATTAGCAACGTACACTGTATTCGTCGATTAGTAACCTACACTGTATTCATCGTTTAGTGACGTACAGTGTACTCATCGATTAGTAACGTACACGGTATTCATCGATTAGTAATGCACACTGTACTCATCGATTAGTAACGCACACTGTACTTATCGATTAGTAACGAACACGGTATTCATCGATTAGTAACGTACAGTGTACGATATGTATCGATTACTAGGCGTACACTGAATCGGCGAGACAAACGATTGGAGTTAGTGAATTGATTTACAACATGGTGCGGATTATTAACAGCAACAAGAGATTATGGAAGTCAGGTGGTCACTTTGCAAACAGTAGAACTGATTGTACCTGTGTCACAAACCTATTGACCTCTTTACGGTCATCGATAAAAGTACAATATGGAAAGTCATGTTTGTTTAATGGTATTCCAGAGCAGGCCCCGAAACGACATCACTATAGTACATTGTCATCAGTTGTCAAACATTTGGAAATTCTGACATATAGTCTTAGAAGGGAACCCAGCTACATTTTTCTGTTAGTAGCAAGAACCATCCCACACAAGAAAGCACATACTACGGTATTCGATATGCCAGTCACGGTGCGCTGGCTGGAATGAGAAATAGCCCATCGGGCCCACCGAGGTGGATCGATCCCATTTGAATGTCATGGCAACATCATACAAATTGTATGTCTGTGAAGTCATTAACGATTTGAGTCTATTATACACTCTAAAAATGTTATAAGCTTTGCCCCCAGTTGCTTTACAAGTAATCAAATTGCGTGATGGAACCCGCCCCCCCCCCCACACACACACCCCCCCACACACACACACACACACACACACAAGGCAGGTTACTCTTTTCAAGAGGTATTTTATATGCTGACCCTATAATTAGACAAAAAAGAGCTCTTTTAAAAATGAGAAACAGTGATAAACATTTTGTGTGCTGTCAATGTATGATCGTGTCGTAGCTTGTGATGTTCCAATGATCGATCAGAATCGAAAATTGATCGGTTTAGCTCTATCGATGTGATGATCAGTTATACAAATTCATAATCGATTGTGTGTCAAAATGTTAACTGAAATAGTTTCTCCAGTTTAGACGATAGAACTGATATGAATGATAAGACGTTGAGATTTGTGTTTGTCTTCGTGTGTACTTGAAGGAGAAACAAATTAATAATTTTAAAGGTAAAATGAGCCATTATAGGTAGTACTAAACCAAATAACTTCTGGTTGGGTCAAAGTTCGAGGTGCACCCAAACATCGCAAGTCCTGTGATTGGTGATAAAAGTGTCTTGGTTGTGAATTTTATGTTTAATCTGGGCAAAAAATATATGCTATTTTATTTTTATTTTATCTTATTTGTGCCAAGTAACCTTTTGCTTGAAAAATGTATGGGATACCTGTAAAAAAAAAGTACTCGAATTTTGTGCGGAACTAGGATATGTAACTACAATACTCAGAGGCGGATCTAGGGAAGAGGGGCTCGGCCCCCCTAAATTTTGCGATTGTTATAATTGTATTATATATTAATTTTATTTGTTTTACGATCCCCTCCAAACCTCCTCCAAAGTTCCCTTTGCATTCCAACTCTTGTCACTGACCCCCCCCCCCCCCTCCCCCTCAAAAAAATAAATGGATTTCCTAGTTCCGCCATTGAATACTACCGTGCGTTATTGATAAGCTGAAGAAGTCGCTGGTGCGTAAATGTGTGTGTTTAAGCTTTATTAAACAAAATAAAATGCTATTGTAAAATTGAGCATGCTTGATTGAATTGGAAAACGACTGGTGTTGATGTGCATATAATATTGCTTCATTAACATTCAAATACCTGTTTGTACAGGTATGTTGGCATCAAACCTTTGCCGTGGCGGATCCAGAAAATCCACTGGGGGGGGGGGGGGGGCAATGACATAAGATGGAATGTCAAGGGAAATTTGGGGGAGATTTGGAGGGGGACCGTACAAACAAAAAGAAAAGTATTATATAATAAAAGTATAACTATCGGAACATTTTGTGGGGTGGGCCCCTTGGGGTCCCTAGATCCGCCTCTGCCTTTGTACATATGTATGTCACTAGCACGTTTTACCGTACTTATCCTATGTACGGTGTGTGTCACAAGTCGTTTGTGGTATATTTAGTTTTCATGTTTTACTTTTGCAGATAGAAACAGATCATTACTACATCGTGTCGGAATTGATTTCTTTGCCTCTTCACTGAACTCGTCGCCATGGATTGTCTGTCGAACTGTGGACGGATCATCCTAGTGATCATCAATTTTATCATATCTGTAAGTGCTGGTTACACAAAGTCGTATTCTTGTTATTACTTTAGGGTCTTATGTGGCGTATCTTAACATGCGACGTTTCTATATCCTCGTACACTAACGCTTGTGAAGTCATATATCATTTACTATTATTGAGATTTGTATTGTAATGTCTTCATAGTTTCCATATGTGTGACTGTTTGACTATGCTGTTTAGATGTTGTTTGATCTTGTATAAATGAAAGAAAGAAAGAAAGAAATGTTTTATTTAACGACGCACTCAACACATTTTATTTACGGTTATATGGCGTCAGACATATGGTTAAGGACCACACAGATTTTGAGAGGAAACCCGCTGTTGCCACTTCATGGGCTACTCTTTCCGATTAGCAGCAAGAGATATTTTATTTGCGCTTCCCACATGCAGGATAGCACAAAACATGGCCTTTGTTGAACCAGTTATGGATCACTGGTCGGTGCAAATGGTTTACACCTACCCATTGAGCCTTGCCGAGCACTCACTCAGAGTTTGGAGTCGGTTCTGGATTAAAATTCCCATGCCTCGACTGGGATTCGAACCCAGTACCTACCAGCCTGTTGACCGATGGTCTAACCACGACGCCACCGATGCCGGTTTGTATAAATGAGAACGTGGTATATGTTGTCCTGACTGGAAAGGTTCATATAAACGTAGCCACTAATGGAACATCGTAGCGAGTTTCTTCTTAGACTGTGTATCGAAATCACCAAATGTTTTACATCCATTTAAACAGCCGATTATTAATAGTGGCATCTTTAAACAAAACTAAATGTATGCAACTTTGGTCAGTAATTATGGTAAGTTGTCATAGTGTTCATTCATTCGTTCGTTCGTTCGTTCATTTGTTCGTTCATTCATTCATTCATCACCAACACCATAACGAGGACCACATGCTATCCTTTCATCCATCCATTAATTAATTAATTAATTAATCATCACCATCATCATCACCACTGTGTATGACAGTATGACACACCATCTTCCATCCATTTGTCCATTCATTCATTCATTCATTTATTCATTCATTCATTCATTCATTCACCACCAGCATCATCACCATTACCATCACCATCACCATCACCATCACCACTGTGTATGTTTGTATGATAACGATGATCATCTTCCATCCATTTGTCCATTCATTCATTCATTCATTCATTTACCGTCATCATCATCACCATGATCATCATCATTGTATGTTAGACTCTCTGTAACGAGGACTATCTTCTTCCATTCTTGCAGTTGCTTGGATTCGCGATTCTGGTGCTGGGCATCATGGTGAAGGTCGGGTCGGACCAGCTCAACTCTCTGCTGGACACGGCGCTCCAGACTCTCCAGTCCCAACTGTCCACGAGCGGATTCGGCACTATCGACATGAGTCAGTTTAACATCTCGCAGCTCGTCGGCGGACTCGGCACTGGTTTCATCGTGCTCGGGGCTATCTTGCTCGTGATCGGGGTCAGCGGGCTCATCGGGGCGTGCTGCAAGATGAAGCTGCTCCTCATCGTTGTGAGTGTTTGATGATCAGGACTTACATAGATTGGGGAAGACCACTGGTCTTATTATTGTTGTGAATGTTTGATGACCATGACTACAATAGCTTGGAGAGGGGCAGTGATCTTATTATTGTTATTTTTTTAAAACATAATTTCAATTTGGTTTGTCGTAAGAAGAAGTGTTTTACTGGAATAGTTTTGGAAATAACAAAAACAAATTGCTATTTTTGATTGCAATTTATAAATCTATCTGATCAGAAATTAATATTTTGTAGTAAATCTCATGGTATGAAAACCTGCGTTTGCTGTGGGGCTGACTATAGAATTTGCAGTCTGCTGTTATATTGTTCTGTTTTTTTCTTCATTACTCAGAATATTTTATAATTAAGACTATTTTCTTTGTTTTACCACTCAGCATGCATTGTTTCAATATTATTATATTCTTATAATATTGTTTGTCTTTCGGTATTGATCATAATTCGCACTCTCTTTCTTATGTTTCAGTATTTGATCCTTGTCATCGTGTTGTTCCTGGGACAAGTGATCGTGGTTATTTTGCTCTTTGCTGCCAGACAAGTGGTATGTCAATATCAACCAATCTACCAAACCAACTCAGCCTTCGTGTAGATCGCATCAGCCTCTGTAACAATCAGTGTCACCTTACCTGTAGATCATATCTAGCAATCTGTATTGGCTTTATTGTAGATCACATCAACCCATCTCTATCAGCCTTCGTGTAGGTCGTACCAGCCTCTCTAACAATCGGCTATTGGATGTCAAGCATATGATCATTTTGAAACAGTCATAGAGAGGAATCCCGCTACATACAAGGATAGCATATACAACGGTATTTGATATACCAGTCTTGGTGCACTGACTGTGACTAGAAATAGCCCAATGGGTCCACCGATGGGGATCGATCCCAGACCGACCGCGCATTCAGCGAGTGCTTTACCACTGTGTTACGTCTCCTCCACCTTCCACATACACATGGTAGCATTACCCCGACTGGTATCTCATCGAGACAGTTCGAAGTCCACCCACCTTTTCAGTACACACCTAACGCTGTCAATCCTGCCATTGGTGATAAGTGTCGTTTCGTCTGGATACAATATTGCTGTGATTTAATTTGTATCAAAGTACCAGTTACTGTTGTATTTGCAAGGTGTGTGGGTTCTTCTAAAAATAGCGTGACAATGTTTTGTGCGGAACTAGGGTAGTCAAAGACGCTTCCTGTTTGTCTGAAATGAGTAGATTATTACCCCATCCACACACACACACACACACACACACACACACGCACACATACACACACACACACACACACACACACACACACACATATATAGATAGATAGATAGATAGATAGATAGATAGATGATAGATAGATAGATATCTGTGTGACGATTTTAGCCACCTGTTGCCATTGTCATATGTGTGATCTGAATGAGTGCTAGTCACCCTTAAGAGCAACTACACTACCGAGTCTCGTATAACTTACTGATTAACACTGATTTATCTTTCAGTTTGATGACGCCGCAAAACCAAAGTTTAAAGAGATGATTAATAACGAGTACCAAGGCTTCAATGGCTCTGACGTGACGTCATTGGCTTGGAACGTTTTGATGAGAGAAGTAAGTCCTTAAAATAACAGACGTGTCCCTTTAATACACGTCATTTTGGGGAAGCAACGTCATAACATAATGCGGGCGGATCCAGTTTTTCTGATGAGGGGCGTCCAAGACAAAAAGGGCACATAACATTATAAAAAAGGCACTATTGAAAAATTACACACGCTTCACATGGACCATAATATAATAGTGCTACAACAGGGACGCTGGCATAATAATATATATTGTTTTAAACCGAAATAAATTTGAAAAAGAAACTAAAAATCCTAAATAAAAGGGACACTTCTCAAATTTTACGGGGAGGGGGGGTCCGGACCCCTTGGAACCCCACCCACCCCCACCCCACCACCCCCCCCCCCCCCCACCCCCGATCCGCCCCAGCTTGTCATCTCCTATTTACTTTTGAAAGGTTTTGACATTGTTTTTGTTAGTATTAAAAATAATGTTATGGATAATGTTATGGATATTAATTTTACATTCTCGTGTGAATCGTACTGATTTTACGAAACTCCTGTCAAGATTCATGTATTACCCTCGCTCTCGCTTTTGCAATACAATAATGCTTGCATTTGTTTCCTAAAATTAGTACGAGACACAAGTTGGTGCAATAATATATATGTGTAATAATTTTAGCGTGCTTGTTGCGGGGTTGACGACTACAATGATTTCTCGACTGCAACGAAATGGGTGAAGGATTATACACTACAAAGTCCTATCAATGGCATCCTCCAGACACCCATAGCTTGTTGTATCACTGTACCATCTTCGGACTTCACTTGTGCCACGGCTCCCACGGACGCAACGAGTAATTGGAAAAAGGTACTTAATGCCCGTTTATTAAATATAGCCAGTCATCTAGGCAACACCAATTATAAAGTGGGGGAACGCATAATCTTTGTCACAACAGTGGTGGATACAAGATGTTGTAAAGGGGTGATAGAACAGAACTTTATGACGTTCTGGCCGTTACACAATGGCATATGAGGAACAAGATACATAAGCTGTATTGACAGGATAGAGTCTACAGGAAACAATAATATAATGCAAATGCAATACAACAATAGAATAGATAACATTCTAAAAAGAGCAAGTCTGATTTTGCGGAAGGCAAATGAGCTGACTGGGGGAGGGGGTGGGGGGGGGGGGTGGTCAAGGGCATGTTCCCAGAAACGTTTTATATAAAACAAATGCTTTAGAAACGCGTTTTCAGATTAATTTTGTGTTATATAGTGTGGATGATGATTTTTAAAAACGACATAGACCATTGATCAACGTCATTATCATAACCATCAACGGCATCATTAAGTCATACGTTTTAGAGTCAGTATCGTCACCCATCTATTTTATGAAAGTGAATATAATAATTGATTATAAGCATCATGGTAAAATATTATAATTTTGACATATTTTTGAAAGTTTACAATTGAGAAATATGTAATGTAATGAAAGAAAAGAAAGAAAGAAATATTTTATTCCATGAAGCGTTCAACACCTTTTAGCTGCGGTTTATATAATGTACCATACAGAGAAGAAACACGCTCTATAGGCTATTCCTTTCAAGAACAGTCAAGACTTGTGACATTGTCAAATATTTTTTAAACTCTGGCTTGTGCAGAGGTACGAATTTAAACACATTTATTAATTATGTTTTTAGATTTACGTATTTTGCGTTCTATCTTGTACATTAAAAAAGGAGGTCACTGTTTGTATTTATACTGTTATACAGTAAAATCAAATTCTGTATATCTTATAATTGTATACGATATTGTTGTTTTAGGGTTGCTACGATTCCTTGTGGTCATATGTGGTGAACGAGTCTGGTATTGTCATCGGGGTCGTCTGTGCAATCCTTGGGTTACAGGTACGGTAATATTTACTTTTTTCTATTACCGTCTGTGCAATCTTTGGTTTACAGGTACTGTAACATCTATCATTTTTTTTCTATTACCGTCTGTGCAATCCTTGGGTTACAGGTACGGTAATATCTACTTTTTTCTATTACCGTCTGTGCAATCTTTGGTTTACAGGTACTGTAACATCTATCATTTTTTTTCTATTACCGTCTGTGCAATCCTTGGATTACAGGTACGGTAATATCTACTTTTTCTATTACTGTCTGTGCAATCCTTGGTTTACAGGTACGGTAATATTTAATGTTTTCTATTACCGTCTGTGTAATCATTGGGTTATAGGTACGGTAATATCTAACTTTTTCTATTACCTTCTGTGCAATCCTTGGGTTATAGGTACGGTAATGTCTACCTTTTTATATTACCGTGTGTGCAATCCTTGGTTTACAGGTACGGTAATATCTACCTTTATTTCTATTACCGTTATTTAGACATCAGGAAAAGTTTGTTTTGTTTTACGACACCTCTAGACCTCATTGATTAATTAATCATCGACTACTGGATGCCAAACGTGATAAGTCTTCAGACGAAACCCTCTGTAATTTTGTATTTGGCTTCATTCGATCTAGTGAGTGGCAGTCTTCCTGATTGTGGATTTAGGAAAGTGGCAGTCCTCTTATAGACAAAGCTCAGCAACAGACATATTTGTAGTTAGGATATTTTATATGCATTTCTTACAGACAGAACAGCACTAACCACAACCTTTGATATACGTAGGGCACTGGTTATAACAGTAAATCCACAGGTCCATATATTGTTATTATGTTGGTTGTAGGTTAGTGGCATGAGTTGTAAGATCATGTCCCCATTTTGAAATCGTTGGAAATTCTTTTTAGCCAGTATTCCGCGACTAACTGGTATATCAAACGTTGTGGTACATGCTGTCCTGTCTATTGGAAAATATATTTGAAAGACTAGAAAGTGCTGATTGTTATGATTGGCATATTTGGTGGAAACGGGTTTTTCATCTCATTTTAAAGCAAACAATAGTTAAAGTTTGTTTTGTTTAACGACACCACTAGAGCACATTGATTTATTAATCATCGGCTATTGGATGTCAAAAATATGATCATATTGACACAGTAATGGAGAGAAAACTTGCTAAATGTTTCTATTAGTAGCAAGGGATCTTTTATATGCATCATCCCACAGACAGGATATCATATACGAGGGCCTTTGATATACCAGTCGTGGAGCACTGGCTGGAACGAAACATATCCCAATGTGCCCACCGACGGGGATCGATTCTAGATCGACAGCGCATCTGGTGATACCATTTGGACAATCTTGCAGAAATACCACGCACAACGTTTTATGGTAGACATTTAGAGGCTCTAGCTACTAAATACGATGTATTACGGACCAACACGATGTCTGATGTTATTCCATATTTTCAACTTGGGCATACTTTTTCATCTCTTTGAGGAAGCTGTTGCACATTTATAATTTTGTCATCGTTTTAGATTAAAAACAAGGTTATTATGTTTAACGACACCAGTAGAGCACATTCAATGATTTAATAATCATCGCCTATTGAATGTCAAACATTTGATTATTTTGACATATTATAGTCTTAAAGAGGAAACTCGCTACATTTGTTTCCATTGGTAGCAAGGGATCTTTTATATGCATCATCTCACAGACAGGATATCACATACCACAGCCTTTGGTATAATAGTCATGGTTCACTGGATGGAACGAGAAATAACCTAATGGGCCCACCGACGGGGATTGATTTCAAACCGACCGCGTATCAAGCGAGCGCTTTTCCACTGGTCTACGCTACGCCCAGTCCCCGTTTTAAACGAAGTGACATCCTTGATAGCTGTGGTGGCAGTACTCATAATGAATGGCACCCGTGGGACAGGATATGCTTTAACTTTCGCGAACATCTGAGATCACCATTGCTATAACAGTGATTCACAAGTGCATGTCATCACAGCTGTACTTATTCTACTGAGATCTGTCCGGTGTTAGTTTAATAAACTAATCTGGAAATGGCAGTCCTCATTATGACATTGTTTAAAAAAACACCCGGCCCCGATTGTGTACTAATTTACTGTCGTTCATATTTATTCTATATCAACACTTGAATATCTTCTTCCACGTTTGTGTTTACAGACTGAATACAATGGCGATAAAACTGCTATGTGATAAATGGGTGTGGTACCGATCAAGCAGTACATCATATGTATGTGTGTGGGGGTGCGTGTGTGAGCGTCTGCACGCGTGTATGCGTGTGGGTCAAGGGATAGAATCTCTTCAACAGAACCATTCTCTGATTAGGTTTTCCCTTACCAACCAGTGTACCCTATGACTGGTCTATCAAAAACCGTGGTCTGTGCTGCCCTGTTTGTGAGGTGTTCTAATTCAAATGCTTTTGGTTTCTCTCGCAGATATTGCTGATTTTCTTCACCATATGGATCTTGTACCAGATAAACAAGGACGCTAAAGTCAGTATGGCTTAATGGAATGGTAAGCATTCTCTGTGTACTTCAGAACAAGAACATACCAATCTAATTAAAATTAGCTCCACAGGTTAATTACTATTACCTGTGAATTTAACAGCACCTCTGTGGAGCTCATGTCGTGGACATTTCATTCGACCAATCAAAACCTCACTTGCAAAATAATGCTAGTGATTTGAAAAGTATTTGGAGAAAAAAATCGGAATTATGCCGAGGATATACGAAATGATTTGGAGAGATTACAAAGTATGCCGGAAACTAATTTCAATATAAAATTGTATATAAAATTCGTTTTGAGATGACAAAGATATGTGTATAATTGTATACAATCCAGAGTTTATTACGGCATTTCTTACACCCCCCCCCCCCCGGGTTTTTTAATGTTGAAATAGACCAACAAGTTCGCTTATTGCATAAATAGCCACGCTCGATATTTTTAGAATTTGTATGGTCTCGAATAACGCTATGAAAAGCGAAGTGTAACTGATCGATGTTTACATTTATTTTAAACCTGGGTGGATATGTAAGAATTACGTATAAAAACGTATTCATCTCGATTTTTACTCGTTAAATTCGTTTTGATACATCTCGTTGTAAAATAAACTATATCGAATGACCACCCATGTAGTATTCTCTATCTAAATAACAGTATGTGCACATATACATATTGTTACTTATTACTTCCTGTCGGCGTTGAAGTTACTTTTACTGTGCTATTAAACCTTCAAGTGTATCTCTATGAGACTGGCGTTTCGGGAACAAACATGTTTTACATAGCTAGTAAACTGTATCGTATTATCTTATCAGCAATTAATAACTCACATTATGGTGGGGGTGTGTGGAGGAGGGTGTAAATAAAAAAAAATCTTACATACCTGTTCAATCTTGCTATAGTGATAAAGACATTTTGAAACCGTGTGAAAAAAACCGTATGTGAAGTTCTATATATTGTCTCAGAACAAAATATACGTGGAATTAGGGAAGTAGTACATTTATTGTCACAGAAGGTTGTATTGGTATTATTATTTTACAATGTAAATATACCGTATCACATTAGTCTATCTCAAATGTATTTTTGGTTGTATTTGAGTAATAATGTTAGATTGAATATGCAAATGTACATACTCGTTTAAAGTCACCTGTTTGTCGTTTTTTGTAGATGAAGTCAACTTAAAGATCTGTGAGCGATGCTGTGATATGTCCGAATCCATTAGCTGTCCGTGTGTCCGTCCAACCTACCACATCACATACCTCCGATCATACACTCTACCTTGACCTTCACGCTGCTGCTACTGGAATATATATGCTTGCTGACTGCGTTTAAATGAAATGTTGTGGTTGAAACGTGTAGTGGTTTGCCTAGACTCTTTATTGATAATGACAGAACGATAGGAATGACATTAACAGTAACAGGAAAGAGTGACTGCAACTAACACCCTCATTTATAGTGTCAGGACGTTAACTGAGTTACTGATTTTCAGTCCTAGATTACTGAGATTCAGTCTCTCATTACTGACATTCAGTCCCACATCACTAACATTAAGCCACACAAATTTGACATTCGGTTTTACATTACTGACATTCAGTTCCGCATGACAGACATTCAGACCCTCATTATTGGCATTCAGTCCAATAATACTGACATTCAGTTCCACATTTCTGACATTCAATCTAGCAGTATTGACATTCAGTCCTACATTACTGACATTCAATCACGTATTATATCGATATATACTATATAATTATTACTACGCAAATTAAAACAAAATACATATTTGATGTATAATATCAAGTGTTCCCCTTTTTGCGGATATCGGCGAGCGTCCAAGTGGTCCACACTACCCCTACCACCCCCATCCCCATTTTGATTTTGATTTTGTCTTTTTATAATATGGTGTTTTTGTAAGGTTCCAACCCACCACCCCTTTAAAAAATCATATTTTTACTGATCTCGGTGTTTTCGGGAAATGTTTCAGGATTTTGTTTACATCACTAAATGTGTATTTTGTTTTATCTGTTTCTCTTTCTATAAATGCCTTTCCACGACTATTACTAGATAAGTATGATATTAACCTACTGATTTTAGTAATAAACACAGAAATGCTCAATTATCCAGGCCAGTGATCCAAATATTCCATCAAGATGCCAGATGCAAGTCCCAAACTTGATGTGGATGTAATCAGATGTTTCCAAAATCAAAATAGCTGATCAGCAGCTATTGATGATTATACATCACTGTTATTACCTCAATAATAACAGTATTTATAATTTTATTTTATTTTTGTAACTTTTAATTTATTTTAAAAAAAAAGAAAAAAGGTTTGGTATTTTAGTAAGAGTGTTTCTAAGTTTATATAACTATCATAGGTGTCAGAAGTGTTCAACTAGTATTCTGTTTCTGTGACACTTTGTATATTTTATTGTTTTATTTGTTGGGAGTCCTGTGCTGTTGAATTAATGTTTGTTATCAGAATAGTCTGATGTGGCCATTTCATATCATAAGATACAAATCATAAGGTGAAATCCAGTGTACAATGATGATTTCTAAATACATTTAAAGATGTACATTTGGTAGATATGTGCATACTTATTTAGTTTCTATTTCAAACATTTATCATTGATAATTTAGACGTCAGAAAAGTTTCATAGTGTTTCGTCTACTTATCGTTTCAATCATTTTTTCTGTTGTCTTTTCTGTTTTTATTTTATTTTATTTTATTAAAAACACTCAATCCTTTCTCTATTGTTTTTAACTCTTTTCTATTCCATTTTCCTTTCTTTTTAATCGTCGATGCATCTTATTGAGTTGTAAATATTTTTACTTAAGGTTCGTTTTAACGGTGCTTTTATTTGTAACGTTTTGTTGTATTGTAACGGCGTCTAAATTGCAGTGTGTTTTTGTTGTGTACTACGTGTTGTAAAATGAAAAGAAATACTGGAACACGACCTACAGGGTATGCTACACAATTAATAATGCATGTCTTACAAATTGCTACCTCGAGTCCCACTGTCTGAACGGACCATTACCAGACAGGCCATGGCGTAGGATGCACTCTAATACTTGAAATACAAATACAAATACCAGTATTGACACTATGCGTGACTTCTCGAGTTGGTGTGTAGATGTCTATCTATAAACTTTGTAACATTTGTGAATAGTTCTCTGTATGTATCATGACGTTGAAACAGTTCATTTAGATAGAACAAATGAAATAGTAATTGAATCGGGGTTTATTTTGTTATTGACAATCGTTGATTACGACTACGATCAGATAACCGTAATACTGACCGTATTTGTCGGGTTGCAAAATATACTATA